>CM047880.1:20347437-20501502 GCA_026212405.1 Petrea volubilis
TTTGTTTTCTAAGGATTATAAAATAAAGGGGAAAAACTTAATAAAAAAGTAATTAAAAAAAAGAAAAATATTATGCAAACAAAAATAGAAAAGAAAAATAAAAGTTATTTAAGGAACGTCTCATAAAATTTTTTTAACCAGACAGAATGGTATTATTTATCAAATTTGATTGAATTGGGCAGCCGCCCTTGTAGGTGGCATCGAATGACCGAAAATCATGCAAACTATCTATATGTTCTTTACAAAATATGATCCTCCTTTGAATTTTATTTTCTTTCACTATGTAGAGATTTCACAAACCTCCATCCATTTCTCTCCCTCAACGCGAGCACCATTATCACGTTATTACAGAAGAAATTAGAAAAGTGAAGAAAATTGATCCCTTTCTTTTTTTTTGTTTTTGGTTTTGTTTTTCTAGATTTGGACGACAAAGGAACTGTAAGGACTTTTTTGTTTTTGATCCAATTTCTTTGATGGATTACTCTTTGCGATTGATAACTTTTTGCGACGAAATTTCCTACTTTATAACTATTAAAAATATATACAATTTTTTGTTATTTATATATGTATTTAAGGAATCTAAAGTCATGAGAAATATAATGAGTGATATTATATATTTAGTCACATATTAAAATATGACTGTAAACAATTCATGCTATCAATAATATTTATCAAAATGACATGTATGCTTCAAACTTTTAAGTTTCAGAAAATTAGAACATGCATATATAACTTTTTATATAATTAATTCTTTGTAAATAGCTTTTTTTTTTTCACACATTTATAAAGCTATATTGATGTTATTTAAAAGAAAATAAGAAAATTTGATAAATGATAATATTGTCGTTGAAATATCCATATTTATATGTTCAATTCATATTTTTTAAATAATATTTCGGGCATAGCATGGAGAATGCGCTAGCGTGCGTGTGTGTCTAGTGGATGTGAATGCTTTAAACTTGGAGTTTATTATTAAAATTTAAATCTCAACAAACTATAACCATATGAATTTAGTCGATAGTCCATAATACAAATTTGGTATATCGATAAGTGTAATAAATAATATAAAATCATTATTTATATATAACAGAAGGTCAAATTACTGCCACTAAAAATACAAATAATATCCTTTTTGTGATTCTTGTTACTTAATTCCTCATTTATATGCTTTCCCCTGGCCGATACAAGAATTTAATTGCAATGGTTCTCCTCCATCTTGATCTATTTACTAGCTACGATAGATTTATTTGAAAGCTTTTAGTTTATTTATAACTAGCATAGGTTACTTTTGGCTGTATTTTTTTTCTTAATTTATAAACAAATATGCAAAATTTGTAATGTATATCCTATATATAGTCATTGAAATAAATAGGTTCTATGGCAAACTATTTCATTTGAATTAATTTTCCTCTCTCTCTCTCTCTCTTTCTCTCTGTCTCTCTCTCTCTCTCTCCCTCTCTCTCTATCTCGTGACTGTTTTTCCTTGCATGCGATAATTTCTATTGCCACCAACTACCAATTGGTCTAGCGGGATAATGCACTAGATCCTTTAAGCAACGTCCAGAGTTCGAATTTTGATGTTGTAAATGGAGCAATTGGGTTGGAGGATCACCCCTATAATGGATCTCTGCAGTACGCGATTCGATGTTGTCCCTCAAATTTTCCACTTTTCCGCTTCTTCATATATTAACTAGAAATAGAGAGTTTTGTTGACATTATAATAAAATGAATTTCCTACCAAAGTACTCAACCAAGATTATCATGTCACCAGGTCAATTTTTTAGATACAATAATGTCGTAGTAATCACTCCAAACTAGCTGGCTATTAATGTTCTCATCGTCATCTTGCTCAAAAAAACATGAGTTTTTGATATTCAAATGATCAAACCTTTCTATATTCTTAGGCTTTATATAGACATTACTTTATATGTATATATATATTTTTGGTTTTAACCACCCGGTTCCGACTCATTGGTCGATTAATCCGGATCGGATACTGCAAAGGCCCATCATGGGGGCGACCTTCCCAAACCCAATTGCTCCATGCACAACACCAGGATTCGAACTCTGGATGTTGATTAAGGGATCTAGCGCCTAATCCCGCTAGACCAACTGGTAGTTGGTATATATATATATATATATATATATATATATATTGATTATATTGATCAATTTGGTCCGGATTCTAACAATTCCGATACGAATAAAAGGACATTTCAATGACCCTTTATCTTCCAAGATTTCGATCACTCTAGTGGAATGCACAAACATTAATATTCTTAGAATAAATTGCTAAAAAATATATATATTCCTATATATACACACACATCAATTTCCATGTATTATTTGAGAATAAGTATTTCCTTGAGTAGAAAAATGAAAGGCCGGTTGGTAACTAAAGAAGCAAAATGGATGGCCTAAATTAAAGGCCATAGCCAAACAATAAAAAAGACTATAAACTTTTGAAATTGGTTTATGTCTCTATTTATTGAGACCAAAAAGAAAATTAATACTTAGTTGGAAAAGAGAGGAGGAATCTTCAATGGGGTGTAAAACAAACAATTTTTATGATTTAAGTTTTTTTTTATATTTTTTTTGTCTATTTCTTTATGTACAATTAATTTATTTATGTGGAACCTAAATTCACCTTTAGAGGCCAACTTTATGCAACGATAAAAGTTCAAACATTCATCGATTAATAGAGTATAGGATTTTGTAATGATGTTAGATTAGATTATTGAACTTTATTCGCCTTTTTAATGGCGTAAGATTCACAAAATTACATTTATAAAGTTAGATTAGCCGGGAAAAAAATAATCGTTATGGAGACCACGTACGTCTCAGAGAACTTCAAAATCTTCCAATAACTCAGGATCCCAATTACCATTGTTATACTTCTTATATTATGTTTACATTACATCATATTATATTACATAAAATAGGGGATGGGGGTGGGGTGGGGTGGGGTGGGGTGTGGTGGAATTACTTTAGTTAATATTAGCGGACTTAACATGCTCGATACAATTATTACAAGAAAGCAGTCCCATCACTGACGAAAAATTTGTCTATGATGGATTGGAAATAGGATTCAATCAACTGGAGAAATTAAACAATCAGTAACAGGGCATTTACTAAAAAATTATTATTGATAAAAATCCATCACAAAAACTAAGTTTATAGTATATTGGTTCATCACTGAAGGGGCACTCTTGTAATGATTTGAAAAATAAAATCTATATTCATATAATTTAAATATATGATTAAAATTTGAATAATTTAACTTTAAATATTTATTAAATTGTCTGTATAAGTTGTATATTTTTTTTAATATGATTTCATATTTATTAAATTTTATCACACGTTATATAATGTTAGAGAAATATATTTAAAAAAAAAATAGAAGGAGATATTGAAAAGAGTATAACATAAAAGGGGAAAAGAACATCAGAAAGGAAAAAAAAATATTTGCAATAACCCCGTGGAATAAAATAAGAAAGAGAAAAAGTTAGGCAGACAAATTAAAAAATGTAATTCTGGAGCACAATTCCAAGTGATCAATCATAATATAATCTTACACATAATCGAGAAGTTAAAGCGTGTATTAACTGAACCTGTCACATACGATGGATACATTTCTTCCAACTGACAATAAAAATGAAAAATCATGCTTTTCTTGACTCGTCCCTGCCCAACCCCCCACTACATTTATAGATTAGATTTCCCACTAATTAACAAAATACAAATTGACAATTTTATGTTATTGTCTCTCTCTCTCTCTCTCTCTCTCTCTCTCTCTCATGATCTCTCTCTCTCTCTCTCTCATGATCTCTTCATGAGAGGCATGGGCTTGACCTTTTATGGCTCATAAAGTTTAATTGCACTTTTTCTGATGAGTCTCACATGGACCTTATCATTTCCATATCACAAACATGTGAATATGTGACAAAAGTTAATTTTGTTAATATTTTCCTTCACCAGAAAACCCTTTTCATTTCCAGTTCCATCCATATTATTACATCTCTACTATTGGTCGTTTCAAATTTTGTTCTCATCCTATGTTTTTGTACAAGGGGGAAAAGTTAATAATGGAGGAAAATTGAATCAAAATTGGTTTTCTCCGTGTTAATTCAGATAAAAATCTCTTATAACCAAATAAAGATTGGCTTTTTAATTAGGCCGTTCGGTAAATATCTTGATATTAAAGGAGTGAGTTGTACAAAATTTTAAAAAAAAATTATTATTTTAAAGGGATAAAATTATATTAATTATATAATTTTAAAGCAATTTAAAGACGAAAAATAGATTATTTTGTACGGAAAATTTTGGTTCAATTTGGTTGTATCGGTGTTTTTGTAGCGACATGAATCGATCACATGATATGTAATAATACTTGTTGCGTGATTTGTTGGATATATGCGCGCAGTCAAATTTTAGTTCGAGAAAGTTTACCATTTATACATACGTACATTGCAAGATGAATTGAAAAGACCACGCTTTTGAAAGTTATACTCTAAGCGAGGAAAGACAATTTTAACATGAATTTATATATTCCACAGTTGGATTGTGAGAAAGTATTGATTCATTGAGGTAGAATGAATTCAAAATTAGCAATAAATTTGGCCATATTCTGACTCGAGGGTCGCGTGAAAATGTGAACCTGTGGACTTTAGAGTAATCAAGAAAGATTAATGAAATATATATATATATATATATATATATATTATATATATATATCCATGTGGCTAAAGAGCTCTTGGTCTAATGGTAAGAGATGTTCGAGTTCCATTCATTTAGATATTAGTCATGTCGAATAATAATGTGTGGTTTTATTATATAATAATTTTTTTGTACTTGATCATTATTAATAATTTAATTTCCATTCAAAAAATATTGATATAATTAATCGAAATGTAATAGATAATGTTACCTATCAAAAAATCTCATTTTAGTTTGGAATTTGAATAGTTTAGATACGTGCATGAATAATTAGCTTGAACAATTCCCAAAGCAATTAAATTGGGGCAGAGAATATTAACACACACACACACACACAGAGGGAATTGAATCTAAATTGAAATTGAATTGTTGTGGGCAGTCAACTTCATGAATATGATCAGACATAAACAAAGTTGACTAAATAAATATCATTATTCTCCTGTACACATATGCGACCATGAGTTGATTTTTAGCCATTCAAATTCGAGCTTGAGTCATTTACTCGAGAAAGATAAAAGGGCAGATGACGAGGAATTTTCATTGTTTTATTGAAAAAGTAAAGGACCTAACAAAAAATTAAGGCTGTAAACGAAAAATCGAAAATTCGATTATCGTCCGCATCCGTATCCGTTTACGAGGCATATTATCCGTATTCGTTTAAAACGGATATATCCGTATCCGATTATAGGTATCCGAGTAATAAACGAATACGGATATGGTAATTAGATATCCGCTCCGTTTAATATCCGCTCCGATTGTATATCCGTTGGATATATCCGTTTACTTATATCCGTTATCCGTATTCGATAAATTATATTAAATTATTATTATTATTATTATTATTATTATTATTATTATTATTATTATTATTATTATATCCTTATCTCTTCTTACTCTTTATATGATTTAATTAGATTATTTATTAATTTATATACATTATAAGAATAAATAGAAAACTAGGAATGAATAATATGAATTATATTAATTGTATTAATGATAAAATATAAACAGATTCGGATAAACGGATTCGGATATCTAAACAGATATTCGGATAATTGTTAGCGGATTCGGATATTCGGATATCCAAAAATTCATAATTATATTATATTTTAAAAAATACTAAACGGATACGGATATATCCGAATTCGTAAAATATCCGCCGGATGCGAATTCGGATATAGGTTGCCAATATCCGACGAATTCGGATTCGGATACGGATACGGTAAAATTTAATCGGATACGGATTCGGATACAGCATATCCGCTCCGTTTAATATCCGTTTACAGCCCTACAAAAAACTAGGTCAAAGTACAGGAAAGAAGAGAAACATTAATGTACGTTTAAGAAATATATTTTGATGTGTATTTGTTTACACTCTAAATCCGACTTGATCGAATCAGTATTCATCACACGACGAGTAATTTATGTTTATCAAGTGATTGATATAAAATTAAAAGCTAAAAAGATATTTATAGTGAACACTTGTACACGGTAGCAGAGCTACATATAACTCAGAAAGTGCACATGCATCTCCTAATTTTAAAATTATCCCGTATAATTCATGGTGCAAAAAAACTAGTTCAAAGAGACGTATAAAATTTGGAGAGCCAAAAACTGAGTGTCAATGCTATTGATAACAGACAAGAAAGAAGCATTATTTATTTATTTATTTTTTTTAAGACTCTGTCAAGTACAAAAAGACGATGCAAAATAGAAATTAAAAAAGTAGGCTTTCTGAGAAATAGGCTGGCATATTTTTGTGTATTGATTCATTAACGTTAATGGAACTGCTCACTCATGAAATTGTGACAAGTGTGAGATAACACTTTGGTGCTCACTACCACAAAAAAAAGTATCGGTCCATAACTAATTGGAGGCAAGTGTGACTCTCAAGTTTGAGGAGGAATCGTATTCCTCTAATCTTCATAAAATATATAAAAAAAAAAAACTAACGAAATATAGATACATAATTTAAATGAGATAGAATTACTTTTCTATTGTGAAAAATTCAACGTCGGACCATGGGATAAATTTGATATGGGTTCCTCAATAAAAGGTAAAAAGTAAAACTTCGTAGAATTAAATGTGTTGAACATTCTAATTTTTAGGACACTCTGTATTTTAATATCCAATTTTTGTGAGGTTGTGAGTGTGGTATCGAACTTTTATTATTTGTGCAATAACCATCTTTTTTCACTATTTCAGTGAACTATTTATGGAATATTCGAAAATATTTTGAGAAATATTTAAAACATATTTCATGCAGAAATGATAAACTACTAAGTACCACAATAGGCACTTTTACAAAAATTGAGTAACACATTATCAAATAACCCTAAGATTGGAATACATAATGTATTTTATGGTATCTAAAGTATAACCAAAAGCCATGTACGTCAAATCATTAATTTATATGGATGGCACTTTCTAACACTAATTTTTCATTAAACTAAACCTTATTTTGAAATGCCCCAAAAGAGAAATAAAAACAATAAGTTCAGGATTACTTAAATGGTTAATTACGAAAAAAACCCCAAGAAATTTGATCTATTTCTCAAAACCCCATATGGTATGAAAAATTACGAATATCCATAATATTTTATTATGTGCTACACAAAGCCAAGTATAAGAGTGGCGCCTGCAATTTTTCGCATCATAGGAAACTTTGTGAAAATGGGCCAACTCTCGGGGTTATTCGGGGATTAGGTTCATGGATTACGTGAAAGATAAGATCAAAATGTGATCAGTGACTTGATTAAAACTAGGTGACATAGGGAATATATGCCTTGGAGACATGAACCATGCTCAATGAAAGTGGGAATAATAATCAAGACTAAAATAGTAATCTGGAATTTTAGTAATGCTGGTCTGAATTGGCACCACCACTCAACATTGTATTCCACTATAAGCTACTCATTATTTGATCCTTTATCGTTATCTACAAGTCGACTAAAGTGACCCCAAAAGTGTTATCCTCAAGCTAACCAAACACGCTATCTCCTGGGTTTATAGCTTCAGTTTTGATTCAAAATCAATTCAACAAAGATTTGCTGCCACCATAGTATATATTCTTTGCTGCAACAAACAAAAGTGATCTTTCTGAGCACAGTGAGAGAGAGAGAGAGAGAGAGAGAGACTAACCCTCCGTTTGGTTCTAGGATTTTGGTAAGGAAAATAGAATGAAAAAATTTTTCTTTGCTTAAAATGATAGTACTTTATGCTTTCATTTTTTATTATTTCCATTTTCCTCCCACTTTTCCTCACCAAAATCCTTGTTCCAAACATAGTCTAAAGGAACCAAAATTAGGCTTAAAAGGCACTGGCCAAACACAGTTTAGATAGAGCCACTTATAGAAGAGAGTGGACAAATAAATTAATGCTTATAGAACATTGATGGAAGGCATCCTCTACTCCGACCATCAACCCCTCCATGTTTCTAGAGCCATCTTTGCACAAGTCTACTTCTGGCAATCTATAGAGCGGTAACTTACTAACTTTCCCAGGCCTAAAAAAATATTTTTAAAAAAAATCTTAAAAAAAATCTTCTTCTAGACAACGGGTGAAAGGACCACATAGGAGCAAAATACTCATTAGTCAGGTTTCAACCATTGGTTCAGGTCCAGTTCAGTCTGTCTGAGGCCCGCTGGACCGCCGGACAGAATTGAATAGGATATCCTTGATCACCTACAAGAAGGGGATAAACATTGCATTTAGCAGCCATTGCAAAGCTTCTTCGTGGCAACAACTAAAAAATGCTAGAAGTCTTAATATCTATCGAGAGAGATGAGTTTAAATGCAATATAGGAGACGGCGGTTAGCATTTACCTGTGACATCAAACCATGAACCTGCTCCACAGTTATCTTTGCACTATCACGAGTAATCTTGGAAAGTTGAGATTCTTCCTGGAAACAGCAAATCCAGCATCCAGACATAAACAAAATCAGAGAAGAGTTAAATAACTAAGCAAATGCACATGCATGTCTACCTGATGAGAAACATTAATAACTGGGAAAGGTGATACAAAGTAATACAAGGAAGCTAGAGCTGTAGACTAAAGAGCTCTATCCCTGATGATGAGATTCAGAATGGTAGAGGCAAAAAGATTAATTATAGTTCCATCAAGATCAAGTACTCTGCATTTTCCAGACAGGCAAACAACTCCGCCTTGAAAATCCAGTTGAGTCATCGTCTTCTTAGTGAATTATACAGAAATTAGTCAATTATGACCACGTAGTTAATAAAACATCAAATAATAAATGTAACTGTCATATGAATGAAACCAGTACTGCCTTAAACAATCTCCAATTCTTGCTGAAGGAATAGATCACAAACATGCTTAATTGCTGATTGAAGGTTTATAAGCTGAATTACGCAGACGATAAATAACCTCAAATCCACCCCATGTAAAGAGCAGTTTAGTTACTGCAAAATTATATTTTGTAAAATGAAGGTATAATTTGATGAGGAATGCTACATTTTTTGTCAATCAATTAAATGAGAATTTCAGTAACAATAAGATCACCCATCCTCTAGACCAAAGCAGCCCCACCCCCCTCCCAAAGAAAAAAAGAAAAAGAATAAAAAGGAAGTGAGAAAATCCCACCTGCCTGACCCAAAATTAGAAAGAGAATAGAAAAAGTGAGAAAGTGGTTGGTTTTATGGGTTTGTTTTTTTTGTTTTCCTCTTGTATTATTTATTTGCAAAGCACCAGAGCTTAAATTGCATTGATAAATCATATACAGATATCTGAAGCCAGAAGAAAGTAACCCCAAAGCACCTTATTTTTCCTTCCCTTCTCACATTTCAAATCGCGTGTTCCTGGAAATGTTTCCTTTCCTTTTACAGGCCATGCTACAAGTCTCTGGTTGGCAAAATCAGTGCTCATATTGAACACTTTGCCCAAAACAAAGAACTTTTGGTAAGAGTAACATAACAATTAACGGAACAATTTTATGGTCTAATGCCAGCGTACTTTTAAAGCCCTGTTACGCAAACATAAAACTGTAAGAACATAGAAAAAAATAAAACATACTCACGAAAGACTCAGATGTGGATAATGCCTTTCCAAAGCTGTTAACATATTATGTAAGCAGAAAACAGTTCAAAGAGCTTTCCCAATCTTGAGTTTGTAGAGTTCAAAGCACTAAAAGATGGGCAGTGCATGACTCTATATACCCGCATAATGCAGTACAGGAACAAAGTACTTGAATCAAAAAAGATTTCTAGTGCATAAAACATAAGCAACATTGAAAAATAAACAACAAACTCCAATGGAGATCAGTATTTCTCTGAGAAAAGCAAAATGATGGGGGCGAGAATATCTCACTGACCTCTTTCTTCTTTTGAGGAGCTGCTAAGAAGGACCCAAAGCGTGAGTGAGCCAATTGATTTTCAGCTTGCTCTATTTTATCAGCTGCATGAAATTTTAAGAACAATTGTTTAGTACAGTAAAGTGGCATGGCACCCACTATCAAAAGCTCCTGGATGCCGGCAATAACTTAAGAAATGGGTTTGTTAGAGTAAAGAAATCAAAGAACTTGCATAATAAAATCAAATTACCTAAATCTAAGATTTGACCAGCAACATAATCTCCATTACCAAGCAAAGGAGAAGAAGAAAGAGTGTTCACCCAATATTTATTCCAGAGTAGATCCAAGAGATGAGAATCAAGAGATGACTTGAAGTATGTGATGTCCAATGGATAATACTGTGTACAAGAAGAATTAATTAAATTTAGGAAATTATGCAGAAAGTGCATCTCTACCTTTCTGTGTGCGTGACTATATAAGCTGGAGGAAAAATGTCACCTGTTTACAATGCACACCAAAGTCTTCAATTTTGTTCAAGGGGATAGTCTGATACTCGGAGACAGGCTCATCTCGGGGCTTGTAACCTTCAGGGTATGTTCTGAAAGCACCAATATCAACTTTTCCAGCAGAAACAGTCCTTGTTGGATCAATAACAACAGCAAGAAAGGGCTCCTGGAATTGCTGATTAAGCATTTGTGTGGAAACATCTATACCAGAAAGCCAACATCCATAACCCGGATGGGAATGATACCACCCAACAACATTTTCCAACCGACCAGCCTTAATTCATTAAATTCAGAATTAGAAAATCTAAGGTAAGAAACAACACAACCACCAAGAGGATAAATTCTGAGTTGTTAATACATACATCCTTTTTTACCACCAAAGGATTTAAATAAAACAGATGAATTTCTAAATACTGGGCGGTTTAAGAATTTATGATCAGAAGAAAAACCAGTAATACACAAAAAGGTCAGCTATTACCTTTTGGGAAAATATTATTGTGCTTCTGATAATTAGATAAGTGCACTTTCAGATAGCTAGCGGAAAGATAGGAAAATGCGTATTAAGCTTGTACGGCAAAATCCATACTTCATCAACAATATTCTGCAACTTCACCAAATAAAACCCTGTTGTTTTTCCTCTCCAGAGAATAAGACGATTTTGATAATGACAACTGATATATAGTACTTCCAAACCGAACTTACTATTGCCTTATTGCCATATCCATGTTCAAGGTCGTATTTTTCAAACATGTCCATCTATCAAATCTTAACAAGTAAGTCTTAGACATATGGCTAAAAACCTGTGTCAAAGTACCAAGAGTTTGAAACTAAGTCCGACCAACATGTTCCAAAAGAGTTCCATATGACACACAAAAATGAGGCAAATGCACACAAAAACAACCCAAAGGATGGCCTTTTATGATTGCCATCTAAGTCATAAAGTTTCTCAACATAACATCCACACAGTATCTGCACATGCAATTCGAAACATATCCACAAACACCACTTCAACCACTCCACACAAACACACTATACATTCCATCATTCCATGCATATATATATTTATTATTGCAGTGAAATTGAATATTGATATGCTCTTAACAGTGGAAACCTGCCTCACTAGAACACCATAAACCCTAAACCATAGATATTGGGAACGCAATAGAAGGCCATCAATTCTACCATTGTAAACAAATTGCACAACAATGTCAAAATTATAAGCAAATTATACTAGCGCACACCAATAGACCTGTAAACTATGGTAGCCGTGATTGCTCATCACATACACGACACGCAATATTCAGCACAATTAGATAGAATCCACGACAAATCCTCCAAAAAATAAAAGAAAACGAACAAACAATTCGGGATAAACATGCTATTTCCACAATTTTAGAACAACTTAATAATTTGAAGGATCACTAAACATAAAAAGAAAAGGAAAAAAAAAACTACCTGTTTGTTAGTTGTTGAATAATCCACCATGTACTCATACGCATCGGCCTGTGCATTCACCCTAGTTTCAGTGCCCTCGACGGGGAGAGCAAAAGCGTCCATTACAATAATCGCATCCCCATCGGTCTTACCCTGCATGAGCCCCATGACCTCAATTGTGCCGCCGGAGCGAGCATGCACCACCATCTTGAGCAGCGCGAGAGCGGAGATCTTCACGCGCTTGAAGTAGTGTGGGCTGTTCGCCCACGGCTTCTCCCGCAGGAACTGGACCTGCGCCGCCTCGTCGTAGTAGAAGATAGCTTCCGACGCGGCGGAGGACGAGTCGGCGTCGGTGGTCGTGACAATGTTGTTCTCCAGCTCCCACGTCTGCCGCGCAATCGCCGCCGAAGATAAGGGATCCATGGTTATGGCAGAGAGAGAGAGAGAGAGAGAGCAGTCGAAAGCTAAAACCTTCTCTCAGTTTTTTCAGAGAACACTGCTGTTTGTATTTCCTGGGAGTTTGGAAAGACGGGATTGTTACGTTATTTTATTTTGTTTCTTAGAAATTTTCACAGTTGTTGCTTTTTCTTTCCGAGGAATTATAATTTTTTTTTTCTTGTAAAGGGTGAGAATTAAAGTAGGGCAGGGCAGGGCACTCATTATGCACTCAAATAACGCTAATAATAATAAAGGTACAAGAAAATGATTTTTAAATCCGATTTTATTTATTGAAGATTTTCCACAACATGCTTTATAAATTTCTCTAGCAAACAAAAATTTTAAGTTAATACTTTATCTTACATTCTTTTTTAGTAAAAGTATAAAAATAAAGAAGATCGATACTATACTAATTTAATCAAAAATCTTATTTTCAAATTTTGAAAATTCAGTATCCTCTAATACGAAGAACTTTACATCTAAATGGTTCAACCAACCTCAAACCCAAAATTATTCAATACCTATTGATGTCGGACACCGGGTGGTTAAGATCGATGACCAAAAAAAAAAGATAGTACAAACATAGAAATCAATTGTCCATGCAAATTTTCACTATTTGCAAAGAAAACTGCGTTCCTTGGGTCCAATAATTTGACTTTGAAAAAAAAATTAAGAAACTAAAATTTAATAAGTCTTAAGAACTGACTTCTTTAACAATTCAAATTCGCCGAAACCGGTGATACGCTTTCTATATGAAACCTTCAATCCAAATGCACTTTAATCAAACCAGAAACCATAAGTCCATAATGCACTACAAAGTACAATGGCAGTTACACAGTACAATTAGGAACTTCAGAAAGGGCCCGAATGGGTGCCAAATGTTAATCGAGTCAACAGCTCACTACAATGTCTAATGAAACAAAGCTTACCGTGGAAATTTTTTAGACAAGAGTCACTAAAGTATGAGAGCCATTTGTTCTGCAAAAACCACAGACTCTTGCGAACCAAGCTCTGCTAATAAGTTAAAACTCATGAATGGTCCAATTTGGGGCCCTAAAACTACAATAAAACCACAATCCTAAACCCTCACAGTGGTAGTTCTGCCTACAATATTGTACAACATATGCGCACTGATTGCGCCCATTACACGGTATCCCTTCATTTACCTCTTCCTCTTCCTCTACGGTTCTGTTTACCAGTTTTTCTTCCTTGTTGCTTTCCAGCCATGAGATCAACCTTTTCTTGTGGAGACGGCTGAGCCATGTCTGGTTGTAATTCTTCGTTCGGCATGCTCAAACTATTCTGGGAGCCACTAGCAATGCTATCAGTTTCAGCTATGACAGGGACTTCCATGTAGACTTCACTAAGAAGCTCACAGTTACCTTCCGCATTAATTGTTTTTACAGAGCTCTTCTCTTTCACAGTATCATCATTATGGTTTTCCTCATTATGTTGCTCACCATTTTGGCCTGTCATCTGTCCTGCAGGCAAACTGAAAAAACCAAAGCAGGTTTACTAGGAAGCTATAGAGCAAATACGTTCACTCAACTCATTGCAGGAACAGAAAGAAATAGGCACATAAAGCAGGAAGAAAATATCATTCCTGACTTTACCTGGCTTTAGATGATGAGAGACCATTAACACTTCGTTTTACTCCAATTTTAGTCACCTCAGTTGCCGGAGGTCCATTAGTCTTGCTTAAATGTTGATCTGTGGGGAGAAAAACAGAAAAATTGAGATGAAGGTGCTACATTCGATTTTCAGTTGAAATTTTCTCCATAAAGCAATGCTGGCATACAAATTGACAATGGTGATACACATGACAAATTAGATTTTTACTTTAGGGGCTTCTTTTTTGGGGGTTGGGGGATTAACGCTTGTGAATATGTACAACTAATAAAATCACAGCTTGAGAAAAACAAGTGAAAACGAACAAAAAGGAAAAAGATGCTGCATTAAACCAACATCACACATACAGGAGCCAGTGCAACCATGCACCAGTTAATTAGCAGTTACTGAGGTGCAATGTTCACCATCAATCTTTGACGTATAACAGTGGAAACAGGGTCAAATACAGAGATTAGGGAGAGAAGGAACAGAAAAGACTCTTCAGACACCCATGGGATAAACCACCGTGTTAAGCTATGCTACAGTTTAATGGTGAACCACAAAAGCATTGTCAATGTCAAAGACCAACTCCATTTATCTTTTTCTATCAGAACACTACTGCTCTTTCATCCTTTTTCCTTTCTCCGATCATAATTTACTGAGCTCTCCAGCCTCTTAAGTTCGCGTTCTCGCTTTAACTTAGCCCCTCTTTCTGCATCATTGTTCTCCTTGTCACTCTCGCCATCCCATCTCTGAATATCTGGCAGCCAATAGAAAGCTGCTTGTGTAATAATAGAAGTCTTAATTTGATCCGAAGATGTTAATATTTACACTAGTTTTGAATTCAGCATTACATAAGTGGAAAAGTACAAAAAAAAGGGTTCACGACTCACCTTAGAGGAAGATGGAAATACAAAACAATAGATTTTAGTCAGAATTCATACAAGCCAGACAATAGTAGTATACAGGTCATGGGAATTTACTAATAAAAGGAACCATGCTGGATAGAGAAAAAGAGTACAGTAACAACATAAACGAATGCGACGACTGCAGTGCAAGGGAAAGAGCATCGACAAAGATAAACCTAATGGTACATAAATTAGCTCGAAGTGCTGCATTTACTAAAGCATAAATCTGTCAGCTCATTGATAGCATTAATCCTCTCTTTTTGTTTAGTTATACAGTGATGTCACATAAGGTTAAAATGACATGCAATCCATCAGATCCTCACTTCAGGAAGAAGTGGAACTCCCATTATGCATTTTAGATATCTCATCATCCCATCAGTTGTATAGAATCATTATTAGTTTTCACCATCTCAATAAAATTCGGCTTTGTAACTCGAACCCAACGAAGGACCCCATAAAGTAACTAGGATAGAGGGGACAAAGGAAAGACTAAGTACCAGTCTGGTGCTCATCGGCATGGTTGATACTGGTAGGGTGCGGTAACTTCGATGCATCATGCTCACCATCCACTTGAGCAGCTTCTGAATCCTTTGAAAACAATGAAATGTAGTCTAAGACTATTACGAAGTGCAATTTGGAATTTTTCTTATACTGATGTATGTAGATACTCTTTCCAGTTGCAGCTTTTACAGTTTCACATACTTGGAAAAATATTAAACAGCTGAGAAATATGTACTTTGCTAATAAAGTACCTCATTATTTGCAGAAACAGGAGTAGCTGGCTGACATGACTGCGCTTCACTTGCCTTACCATCATCTTGTCTTGACTCCAAAGCTGAAAGGGCCAAAAATGCAACTTATTTTCATTTGCTACAATTAATCTATTCCACTAGCAGAAGTGAGAAATATCATCAACCGATGATTTTTCATATTTGTCATAGGTTGCATGAGGCTAGCTGAATATCTAGATAAGAGCAGAAACCAACCTGCAAGGGCAGGATCAGAGCTCACTCCTGCATCCACCAATGCATCTATTTGCTTAGTTTCACTCAAAGCCTCTGACTCGGTCGTTCTCTCTCCCATAGCAAACACTACTCTACCAGCTCCGGTGGACTCCTCCCTAATTGGTTGAACTGCAAGCAATGATGAATCAATTTTAGTGGATGGAGTGCGCAACAAATCTTCTGTTGCCTTCGCGCGCACTCTCCGCAGTTCTTCGTGAATATTCCATGATCCGGAGGCAAGAGAATTCCTTTTCTGCCAATCACAATACACAGCAATTAGGCAATGATGATGAAAAGGGACCAATTGTGAGAAAATCATGGAAACAAGGTAAAAGACAGGACAAGGGACAAAAAATAAAAACGACTTCTCAACATACATATGCCCATGTAGCTTGTTACATTAATAATTTTATCTAAATAGATTTTCCATCATTTTCTACAGTCAAAAACATTAGGATACATCATGTGCAGCAAGGGGAATAAAAAGAGAAGTGACAGAGATGTTTGTATATAAATAAAAGAATTCATTTGCCAAATCTCTCTGAAACAATGAAGCCTACACTTGGACTAGCATTCTTCAGCAAGAGGTTGTACATATTTCACAGAAGGGGGGGAAAAAAAAACAACTTTATTCAAGGTAAAATTTTATAAACCCATGATGTGCAAGGAGTATGGATGCAGCAGACATGTTGCCACTTTGTAAGAAAGATTATGCATGGAAAAGACAAACAGCAAAGAGTAGTAGAAAGCTAAACTGGTAGCAACTGAGAAGAGTAAGTGGTTTGCCGCAGCTGAAATGAATGACTAAAAAGAAACAATAAGAAATGAACCTTGGATGAAGACAAAGAATCATGGCCAACTGAGTACGGTGTTCCTTCCTTGAAAAGTTTCATTGTCGTTGTCAATGGGGTTCTTAGCTCAACATTTCGTGTAGGAGATGCCCAAGGTGGCCTTTCCTTCATATAGGATCGGGCCACATCCACTGGGGAACCTCCTCCGGTTCCCACCTGCGTTAGGTAAAAGTCAATGACATTAGATCACCTCATTATCAGATCGTGATTTCTTAGTGAAGCATGAAAAACATTCCAAAACTCAAGGAAGCTAAACACATATCTTCTCCAGGTAATTATCAAGGACAGAATCAATGTGGGTAAGCTAGAGATGACAGAGATACAACATACAACGGAAAGAAAGAACAAATTGAAACACAAAAGAGGGACACATACTAGCTCATTATGTGCAACAACAACAACAATAATAAAAGAAGAAGACCACTAACATGTTCAATCCTAGTCGAGTTAATATTACAGATGCCATGGTCCAACTCTGCTGCTGAACTTGACCCCACTTTCTTCTCTTGAAACCATTTTTTAGCTTCCTGAATAGCTTTATTGTATATATCAACATCTTCTGTTGATGAAGATTAGAACTGTATCAGTTAGTTGAAAAATTCTGGATAGATTGATTTCCAGATTTCTTAAAAAGCAATACCATGGCCAATCGTCTTTCCAGGAGATCCAGTAAGAGACCCAGCAAGTGAACTTTTCTCCCCTGCTTCCACCGACTGGTCCATAACCCGTGAATTTAGAACTTTCGTCAACCTATCACACTCTTCCCTGATAAAAGTTGTAAATTGTTGATATAGATAAGTCATGAGCTGAAAAAATTACCTTTCTCCATAACAAAGTAATCAAATGACCGTAAAAAATATGTCTATTGAGTGGAGTGCAAATTAACACACAATAAACCAATGTCAATCATAAAATCCATTTCTTGCATTAAAGAGTTGTATCTATTGGTTAAGTTCTGACAGGACCACTTAACATCATTCGATCAAAACACATAACACAACTGAGACCATAAAAAACATAAGCTCAAAAGAATTGGCACATGCATAAGCTCAAAAAGAATTTGAAGTTTGAAGAGTGACCTACATAGTTCCAAAATGAATCAATTACAGGATAGTCATAGTATCAATGCAATGATAAAAGCAAGTGCTCCAAAATGTTTCACAAGTTCTGAGTTTTATCGACAGATGAAGTCAAAAGACATTATATAATGTAAAATATTAACTGCGACCAGAACCCAGGAATAAAACAAATTCAAGTTAGCAGCCATCACTTTCATGACAACAAGCTGACATGAAAAAACGACATGACAGAAGGGAAAAGAGAAAGTAATGCATATAAAGTATACCAACCAGAAAATATATCAAGCAATGTGCAAATACCTCAAAAGTTCTGGCTATTACCTTGAAAAGGTCTCATGCATAATAAGCTGCTCAATAATCCGTTTAGTTTCTGTCCTCCAATCACTCAATTGAGATTCTTGTCCATACTGCATCATTTCTGATGGTGTCACATTTTTCTAACATAAGAAAACAAAAGCATCAAAAATCCATTTCAAGAACAATTCTTACGCCAAATGACTCAATGATGACGAAGAAAACATATAAGACAGCCAATTTCGTGAAATTTCTTTTTTCTATAAAGATAGCAATATATATCTTGTTAAATATTCCTTCAGCAAAGCTGTACTGAAAGATTTACCATTGGATGAGCTCTCGCTGGTTAAAACACATCTTTCATCATCTACATTTCAAGAAATGGTAGCTTAGATCTCCATTGGCTATGACTAAGTTCAAAGTCAAAAGACTGAGTCCTACATCTATCATCCATTATGAATACCACAACTTAAACGGTATTGTGAAACCATAAAATCCAAACAAGCTATCCCGACAAATTCGGATCCATGAATGAATTTATTTGCTGCAACATCAGAGACATCTTATGACTCTGTTGTTCCACAAGATTTTTCTCCAGGAGCAAAGTCCAAAGTATTCATGTGATTTTGCATAGGCTCAGGTTTATTCTAGTTGTATTAAGAAAGAACTGATAAATACAACATGCACGATAAGAGAAGGATTGTCGTCCTGCTTTAGGATTCAGTATTTCCCTGCTGGCAGTACTCATTTCTTCTCTCTTCCAACAAAAGGCATCAAACACCCATAAAAACAAAAAATAGATTCCAAAAAGGTTGGAGATTCACCAAGGTTAAATCAATATCATTCTGGTACAATGACTGTGCATAAAAATAAGCAACAGATTACCTCATTTAACATATTAACTCCATCATTAGGGATTTCAGAGTGATTATCAGCATCAATATCATCCTCTGCCACACAAAAAGATGAAGAAAAAAGTGGAGCAAAAGAAAACAAGGAATTAAATAACCATCCAGCGAGCATAAAGAGAGGGGGGCGGTGAGGAAATAAAAACTGAATCACTGAAAATTGCAGCATCGAGTACTTAGTAATTAAAATAAAGGCTACTTGAATACTGTCTAGAAGCAAGATTTAGCACCATTGAGCAAGATTCCAATCGTCCTCTTCCCATGATTTCCAACATTTCCAGTTTCATCACTTTTTCACGTTGTTATGTTTTTTTATCAAGCATATTAGCATCAAACACTTTCCATCTTCTCATGCGGTATATATATTTTCTTTACCTTTTTACATGTGGAGAATGTCGACCTTTATAGTTTAACAAACAAGCAACAATTTTGCCATCAACAAAGCATTCCCAAGCCATGACAAGCAACTATACCGTCGTGCAATTTTTACATTACAGTGTACACTAAACGGCTTTGGCATAACATTTTCACGTAGTATATCTATAATTTTAAATTTTCTCGATCTGCATCTCACTTTCGCCTTTAGTTTGACTTCGGTTACGTCTAGTTATGGCTTAGGCGCGAGTACTTCAACTTCAAACCTAACAGACTTCCTTCTAAGAAGATATGAACCTACGTCAGAGGCTAACGTAATAAAACTTAAGAACATGCGCAATCATTCATACCAATTACCCTCAAAAACTATAAGAGACGTTAAAGCAAAAAGACGTATAGAAAGAAAAAGTGAAGGGGGATGAATGCGTGCCTGAAGCGGAGTCCTCGTCTTCAGACGACTCGGACTCGGAGTCGGAGAAGATGGTGGAGAGGATTTTCCCGGCGCCTGAAGCGAGGGCGCGAGCAGAAGGGACAATTATGCCGGTGAACCAATTAGGGCTTCTCGGCGGCGGAGGAGGTGGAGGGCGGTCATAAGGCGTGACGGCGAGGCGCTGCTTCCGGCGATTGGTGACAATTTTTCCACCGGCGCCGGATCGAGAAGTTGCCATTTCGGAGGAGATTGGGAAATTTGAAACTGAACGATACGAATTCGTTTTATTTTCAGGTGTTTTGCTAACTTCACTTATTATGAGGTTTTTTTCTCCTGTTTTTTTTTTTTTTTTTTTGCCTCCTCTCTTAGTTTTCTTTTTATTTTTATTTTCGTTGTATTTATTCATTTTTTCATACTTGTGACAGTTGATAAATTTTTTATTTCAACCTCACGTATTATTTGGCTCAAATTATTTCAAATGTCTCTTGAATTTCTTACCTTCTTTTAAGGGAAATGGATGAAATTATATTATAACCCTACCTCAGTCAGAAAAATATAAAATTTAGGGTATATACTGTGTGACGTAGATAATAGCGTTTTAATGTTTCTAATAGTGTAAAGCGAAAATTTAAAATTATTTAGAATACAATTATACAACCATCAACCAAAATCTGACCTTTTAATTCGAGACAACAAAATATTTAGACCTCATTTGGGTGGATTTTTTTTTTTAAGAAGAAATACTTATTTTTTGAAAAAAAACATTTCGAAGAACAAAAAAATTGTGTTTGGATGGACTTTTGAAAAAAAAAATTAGAAATTGTTTGGCTTTAAAAAAAAACCCTACTATAAAAAATACCATTCGAAAAGTACTTTTAAATCCATCCAAACGAGCCTTAATAAGTAAAAGATGTTGATAATAATATGTGATTTATTAAAAACAAAACTATGTTCGCGTGCAGCGGATTAAATTTCATATAATTACGTGCTTTTAAGAATATATAAACTGAACTAGCATGCTTATAAATCTCTAAATTAATATAATATTTAATATATATTGTAATTTTTTTGATATAATCAATTCGAAAACACATTTTAGATGGCAATCAAAACGCCACACATGCACACACACTCATTCAAAAGAAAAAAGAAAAAGTTCGAACTCAATATCTCAATGGTGTCGATTCGAACCCCACCACTAGACTAGATTCCCAGTGGCATATGTATTCCCAGTGGCATATGTATTGTAATTTGTGTTTGCAATATCGTGCTCATAATTTGCTCCAAATCCCATTTATCAACTCGTGCACAAACTTTATGATTGATTTAGTTAAATCGAATTGATTATTAATGTATTATCCACACATTTCGATTTCCAATTAAACTCAAAATGAAAGATTACGCCAAAATATTATTTTTTTTAAAATTGCACATTTCACGATTATTATGATTAAAAAAACATTTATTAATCACACGTTCATTGACTTTACTGATTCAAATGCAATAATAGTGCTCTCGTGTCCATAAATTACTTTGCGGGAATAAAACGATCCAAAGAGCTACACAAATAAGGCCAAAAGTCAATCGGGTAATTCATTAGTCATTGGTCTCGCTACAACGAATTCAACCAAGGTGACCTATCTTCCGTTTTTTTTTTTTTTTTGGGTTCATAGTATTTTTGAAAAAACATTCTTAAAAAGAAAATATTATATTATATTTACGAAGATCAATAGATTATATTTCATTCATTTATACGTAGAAATGCAATCTACAAATTGAGTAGTGTTAATTTTCAACTTCTAAAAAATGCAACAATGACCTTAATAGTAGTCGAATATTATTTTTCATGATTTTCGTTCACAAAACTGGTTCGAGGCTAATAATATACTCATAAGCATATACATTCATATACACACATATAGATATAGCTTTTATCCTCGTATTTCATTTTGTAGTCATTGTTTTCGTGTTTTAGGCAAAGGTGAGTATAATTTTTTTTAAAATCGTTCGAACTGCCTCATTTTTGTCAATTTTTTGAAGAAAAAAAGTGGTTCAATAATTAAATTCAAAATTGTACCGTAAAATCAATTCGATTCTAATTTTCTCTTCAAACCACACCAAATGAACCCATCATATTTATCACATATACATATCTAAATTTATCCATTTTTTAACTTAAACTATTCAATGTATAAAATAAATTCACCAACAACATTCTAAATTATTTCAAATTTAATTAATTATTACTTTAATCATTCAACATTTCAAATACATATAACCATTTATTATTAAATTACACATGGACTAAAACTTTGAAAGTTGTATAGTTAAATCAACATTGTTTGATTTAAGTATGCGAAATAGCATTATTTCTTTTAGTTTAATGGACTTCATACATTTAGTCTTCATACTTTGTATTTATAAATTTTTTATTTTAATGCATTGAATTTTTAATATTAATTTAAATATTTTACTGATATTAGAAGATTACATTTTTCTTATTTTGTCTAATTATTTATTTTCCTTATTTAAAATCGTCAAACCGCACTGAGTTGAATTGAACTGCACATTCAGTTTTAATTTAAAAAAATGCAACTTGAAATATATTTTTTTAAAAAATAGAATATGGCAAATCGATTTTAAATATGTCAAAAAAATTCAAAATCAAACCACAATCGCCCATAATTTTAGGACTAAACAAAGTGTTATAAAATAATTAAGAGAATTTTTTTTATTGTAAAAATAACTTTATATGAAATTAAAAAAATCAAGAGAATTTAATAATAATAGAGTAAACTCTTACAAGAAGTTTTTTCTACAAATTTTCATTGAGCCTTTCTTTCAAGAAACAAATAACTCTAAAGAACAATTTAAATATTTCTTAATTATTATTATGACTATATGCATTTCCTTCCTCAAATAAAAATAAAATAAAACTGAGTGTGTAAAATGGTGCGCTTACTTGTTGACTTAAAACAAATTAATAAATAAAAAAGAATGTATTATTGGAAAATGGCGAAAAAGTCCTCCACCCACCATCAAAATTCAACTGCTTTATAAACATACCCCAATCGGCTTGACTTTGCTCTTCAATTCCCGGACTCTCTCTCTCCCCCTCCCTCTCTCTCTCTCTCTCGGAGGCTTTGATTACTCAGGTTTCACTCTTTTTTTTAATTCTCTCTATAGATACTTACATATGCATGCAAGCGAACCCATGGTGTTGTTGATTTTTTTCTGTCGGGAAAAATCTCAAATGGGTTGGTTGACTTTCGGGTGACAGTGAATTGGATTGTTTGATTCGTTGACGATTACGTATCATGTTGCGTTTTGCTGTGAAATTAATTTTTGGATGTATTTTTTGGGTAATTGGTTTGATGCTGCTTTTGACTGTTTATGGAGCTTTTGGAGTGAAATTATTCTGCTGTGTTAAATTTTTGACAATTTTTTGATTCGAATCATTGAGAAATGAGCACCCGTTTATCTGCAGTACCTTTTATTTACTGTAAAAGAAAGCATTATTCTGAGAAGTCTTCATTTTTTTTTTTTTGATGTTTATTGAAGCAAATCACTGATTAATATGGTTGCCTATGTTGGGTGATAGAAAAGAAAGAAAAGGAAAATATAGATATGGATTGGATAGGTTTTTCTATGCTTTGTATTCTTGGCAATACAGAGGTTGAGTTGAATAAACATTATTAAAAATCCAAAGGTTGTCAAATTTGGAAAAAAAAATAGTGTCAGCAATGATTTCATTTTTGAAACTTTACTTGATGTGCTTATATGTATTGTTTTTTTTTTTTCCTTAAACTTGTTTATTTCCCAGGTGCAGGTCAGGTTCTTTCTGAGTTTGTTGTTTGTTTTGAGATGCGATTTTTTTTTTCATCTGCACCTAATAAGAAAAGTGGTTATACAACTGATCTATTGTTAGTTGCACAAATGTTTATGTAACAGAGACACGCTGTTGATCTCTCGTGCATTATGAATTTGGAATTTTTAATGTCTGGTTGGACCCTTGTTTAGATTTTTCACTACTTGAATTGATTACTGGAATTATTCAAAACAAACACAGAAATATGACTAGGCGAAATAAGTATGTACCTGTGTAAGCCAGGCTAGCAGTTCCGGTTGTTATCTTCTTGTTTTTCGATTATATGGAGTCGTTGAAGAGAGAGGATGGACCAATATCTGCTTATGTTCCACTGTACCACCTCCACCTGTTCAAGTGGCTGTAGTTATTGAATAAGTTCCATGCCCCTCTTTTTTTTACCAAAACCTGCATGGCTACTTTCCTTGTTCTGTTTTGTGATCTTAGAGTATAACAATGTGGTTTTGTATAATTTAATGACTTGATTGTGATATGTTGTCCCAAATGGTGGAAGTACTTGCTTCATGTTTATGGAACTTAAATTTTCAGCCTCTATCTCTGAAACTTATGGTGGAAGAGGGCTCCAGAACAAAGATTGCTGCAATGGAGGAGATCCAGTTGTTTACCAACTGGGATGATGTCATATGTCCCATATGCTTGGATTTTCCTCATAATGCAGTTCTTCTCCAATGTTCATCATATGATAAAGGGTGCCGGTCTTTTGTGTGTGATACGGACCATCTACATTCCAATTGTCTAGACCGCTTCAAACAAGCAAATGGGGTGTCACCTGGTTCAAAATCACCCGTTTCTGCTGAAAATCCTCAAGATTCGGATTCAGGGTCAGATAGTAAACCACAGTGCCCCTTGTGTAGAGGGGTAGTTACTGGATGGATAGTTGTTGATAAGGCTCGTTTCCATCTGGATGATAAAAAACGATGTTGTGAAGAGGAAAAATGCCCATTCACAGGCACCTATATGGAGCTTAATAAGCATGCACAAGTAGAGCATCCTCATGCTCGCCCTTCAAAAATTGACCCAGCACGCCAGCTTGATTGGGAGAATTTTCAGCAATCCTCCGAGATCATAGATGTTTTAAGCACTATCCATTCGGAAGTCCCACGTGGGGTGGTTCTGGGTGATTATGTGATAGAATATGGGGATGATAACTCTGGAGATGATTTTGATGACTTCCCTGGTGATGAGGGTAACTGGTGGACATCTTGCATATTGTATCAGGTATTTGAAAATTTTAGGGCATCTAGAAACAGAAGAAGATCAAGAGTCAGTGATTCCAGAAGAGGAAACCACCGTTTGAGTTATGATACTTCGAACTCTGATGAGGGTTCTGTATCATCTGCTGAATATGCAGATTATAGAGCTGATGAGACCGATGATGAGTTTGTGACAGGAAGAGGAGTATCGAGGGGAAGATCTGGTCAACACAGGTGTGTGTAACTATTATACAACCCCCCCGCCCACCCCCCAAATCAAATTATGCTTAGCTGATCATTCTTGTAGGTGTAGGATTTATTGATCTTTTGAATTTTCCTTCACTAAACACACAAGCACCACCATGGTAACAGAAGGGAGTTCTGGGGGAATAATATTTCTGGTTGATTTCTAAAATATTGCACATATAATTTATCACAACAAAACCCTGCAAGATTTTACTACCTAAGCAGTAATCTGGACAAGTAACCTTTTGTAATGCCGAATGCTTGATTTGATTTAGTCAACCCACATTCCTCACTAATAAGTTTCCTGTTTTTTTCCTTAATTCAATGTACTTGTTGTCTCAGCTCTCGGAGACGCCGTTCCCGCTTCTATGACAACTAATTAAGCTGTGCCCACGACAGTTTGCTCCTCCTTGCAATTTATTGTAAGATGAAGTCTGAGTTGTAGTATTTTTCGTTCAGTATCAACTCAGAATTAGGCATAATATTTTCAACTCTTCTGAAGTAACTATAGCTTATGTCCTGAAAAGACATTTTACCTTAGATATTTTCTTCATATTACTTTGTTTATATGCTAATGGAATCTTTTGTGTCTATTGTACAACAGAGTTAAGGAAGCTCAAAGATCTCGTCTCCGTGGGAGGTGGATACCCGTTAACGTTTGGCACTGTTAACGACATGTAAAATCCTCAGGATTACACAATCCACTCTTTGCCATTCCTTCTTAGTCACATCTTTCTCTAAGTTATTTTTTCTTTTCTTTTTGTCTTTTGGAGGAGCGGTCAGTCTTTTGAATCTAACGTGCTTCGCTGTTTAATATTTATTTGTTTTTAGCTCCTGTTGACGATGTATTCGCAGACTTATTTAGTTTCTTTGACGTTCAGGTTTAATTCAGCTCTTGCCTAGAATCTAATTTCATCATTCGTATAGGTTTGGAATACAAATAATGTATAATTATCGTTTTCGCTTATTTTGCTGTCATATTCTTCAGAGCTCCACGGTCTGAAATTCTCCCCCGCGTATTTCTCTAAATTTACGTATTTGTCGTGAATATTTGTTATTTTTAGTCGCATTATCTTGATATTTAGTCGATGAGATAGATCAATACAGGGCTGATGCATGCAATGCGAGCATTGCATCAACATATGTGTTTGTGCACGTCCCTTGCAACAAATTGGGTGCAAGGATTGGCGAACTTTTTTGTTTTTTACTTGCAACTCAGTTGAGTGCAAGGATTAATAATCCATAGTTTACAAGCAACTAATTACAATTTTTAAATGTGCGCATGTCATCTCAATAAAGCTGACAAATGGGGAATATCTTTGGTATTCAAGAGATTTAATGGCATATTCCATAACATGTGAGACTCTTAGTCCCATTATTTATCAGTTAAGGTCACTTTCTACATTGGTGTTTCTGGGCGTCACTTTATGAAGAAAATGGACATATAAAGAATTAAAATTTAATACCAAGGACTTCCTAAATTTATCTATGTTTAGGTCAATTAAGCCAAAAGTTCGTTTGTTCTTGTAATCATAACTCTGTACAACGGTACTATCTAAAAATGAGGTTCGAATTATCGACATTTTTTGTATACATTCGAATTTCTCAGTACTACTGGAACAACATAGAAGAAAGCAGCCCAGGAACAAATCATTATTGTATCATCATATAACAAGAAAACTTGCAATATTGATGATTCAATATCTGCTGACAAATGGTAAAATTTGTAAGATACATCTTGCAATAGGTCCAGAACTGTTCCTCAACCAACCGATCCACCGGAAACCAAAAAGAAAAGGAAAAAGGAAGGGCGTTGCTTGAGTTATAAGATACAGACTCTCGCGGTCGCTCAAACATAAGCTCAACCAGAAAGTAATCTCAAGGACTAATACGGGACGTTCTTGGGGAGGTTGCGTATGACATTACTCTTCATACCAATTTTAGTCCGCATGGCCTCGACACCAGTCTTGTTCATTGCCTTGATTACTTTCATCCGGACTACATGCTCTCTTGACTGTACAGTTGCCAGACCCATGCTTCTATACCTGCAGATGAAAGAGATTTCCAGAACATTAGGTTTCACATCAAGCAATCCGAGACAAATATTCTTCTTCTCCATCCCAGCCACCAACACCAACACCAACACCAACACCAACGTATAGGGTTAGATAGAACGGCCACTGCAATATAATAGAAAGGATTCCATTCACAGACCTTGAGGCTAATGCAGCAGTAATGGCAGTATTTGCATGCGATGGACGTGGTTTCTGGCGGTAATATCTCAAATATTCTCTGGAACCAAGCATTTTGGTCAATGTTGAACCATCATTTTGCCTGGTTATAATTAGCTCAGAGCCACCACTACCAAGTTGAACACCACTCTGCACGCCATCAACAGCAACCAGTTGCTTCCCATCCACATCCACATAACTTTTAAAACAAAAAAAATGGAAAAACGGTTAGGAAACATTGGTCACCCATAATCGAAAAAAATGGAATGACCTAATCCAGTTACTGTAAAGAAAAGGCAAAACAAAAACCTGCTGCTGTAATCATAAAATTCTTCTAGTTCTGCTTCCTCATCTTCACTCCCATCACCATAGTGTACTTTGCAGTGACCTTTTGCCTCCATGTGCTTCCGAACAGCCTCCAAACAACTGAAAGGATGGCATCTCTCATTGCAGTACAAACAAAAGAAATCCCTTTTAACCTGAGAACGGAAATTGTAAGTCTGCAGCACGAATGGAGAGCACACTTGCAAAGACTATTGGAAGACCACAAAAGATTGAGACAATGATATCTTTTGCTGAGAACATGAACACCACCCTGGTGATTCTTTAAAAGAAAAGGAAAAAGAAAACTGTCATTACCTTGAGGCTGAGATACGTAAGGAGACCTTTAGGATCCTTAAGATACTCGATATCAGGAATGAAGAATCCATGCTGCTTGTGCATGTGTACCATACAGCTCTCTAACGTGGCATGCTCCAAATCACACATAAAGCAACATGATGGATCCAGATCTTCAAATTCATCCTCCTCATCCTCATCCTCATCCATATCAGCGTTAGAAGGGTCCTCATTGACCTTAAGCTGTCCCAAAGAGTCACTAGCTTCACCAAGTAAGTCTTCTTCAGGATCAATCTCTTCCCATTCACTCTCTTCACTTTCTTCATCTTCTGGCACCACTTGATGCAAGGGCTCTTTGGAAGCACGGCGTGGAAGGGGCTTAATTATTGTACTCCCTTCATCTTTGTTTCCTGTTGCTTCAGAAGCTCGCATTAAGTGACTTTTAGATTTAAGGTGCTGTGCGTGGGCTTTAGAGCTCCTGTATTCCTTGCCACAAAGGCCACAACTATACAGCATGGGAGCTTCTTCTAACTTTCTTTTCTCTTCTGCAAGCGCAGATTGTCTAGCTAGGAAGAGTGTTTCAGTCACTCCTGGGACACCTGCAACCTGTACACAAAATGAAGAACACATAATTAGACACAAGCAGCTCAATCAAATGCTGGAGGAGTCGGACAAAACTTCAGACCAATTCCAAAAAGATAAAAGAGGATGACAAAGAACTCCAGTCCATCAACATGCACAAAAGAGCTGTTTGTATGAACATCATAAAAAGTAACATGCTAAATGAGCATAGTCAGTTTATCAGCTAGGAAAAATTATCATATCAAGCAAGGAGACGCGGATGAGGAAATAAGGTTATGCATGTATAGATTTCACCACTTTACATGGTTAGTTTGTTCTTCTCCCACCCACCCCAAACCCCCTGACGGTGCTGGATTAGCTGAATAAGAGGGAGCAACCAAAGATAAACTTTTCTACTCTAAGGTTTCTTCAACATAATTGACGTGCTTCTCTCAAATAATTATATGACGAACCAATATTCTTGGCACAAAATTCGGTTACAGGCTTTACATGTTCGCTAACAGGAGCTAGAGCATTTCTTGTTTGCTCTGATTTAATGTGTTATCTTCTGCCCTTCATTTTGTCATCACTGACTTATGTGTTTGGTTAAGAACCATGTTCCAGAGATTTCAATCGATGATATTACTTTGTACGAAAAAGCATTGGCAACAAGCCATCAAGCAAGGAAACTCTTAAACAGTAACATGCATGTACAGCATAATTTGGACTTAGTTAGCCTTCAGAAATTCCTCATAGAAAGTCTAACACTCTGTTAAATGTTCATCTCCAAAATTCGACGAAACAAAAGGCCGTGGGGTGCTTATCCAACAACTCATTTCAGACATCCTCTATCAATATCAAAGAGCTCAATTTTCATTCACTTCAGTATAACCATTTGCCAGATACCAATTTTACCAAGACAAAATTGTTCCTTGATCACATAGCGCCGAGCCAACTAATTTTAATTAATCAATCAGTATAAAACCTAAAAAAACAAACAATCATAGCTGCGCTCCTTAAATCGAATGTTCCACATATCAACAACAGTAGAATCCCAAAAGCGTAGAAAACTCCCTATTTCTCACATCCCCGGAAAACTAAGAAAAAAATTATCAATAGCCCACCACATAAAATGAACGAAACGAATTAACCAAATACAAGAAAGGGGAAAAAAAAGGTACCTTGCGTTTGAGGTTGTAGCGGTGCCATTCGGATTTGTAATGGAGCTTCTGTTCAACCTCGTCGGCAAACTCCTTGTTGCACGCGTTGCACGTCAATCCCGGCATCTCTTCTCGCTCCTTTTTCCTGGGTTTCGATTGTGGCTTTCAAATGAAAATTCTGAGGGTTTTTCCTAGAGCCGCTTCGATGGCCATATATATATATATGTGTGTGTGTGTGTGTGCGCGCGTGTGTGTGCATTGGTCAAGAAAAAGGACGGTGTCGATTGTGGCTTGCGCAAGCGCGATCGTCTGCTGAGTGGCGGATCTTTTGACCGACCCGGCAGTCAAACGGAGTAAGGGGTGTAATTTTGAGTTATTTAGCTACGGACCCTTCTAAAAATAATAAATTCTCATTTGAACCAAGTATCTTTCAATTAATAAACCGATTAAAAATAAATAAATAATCTGACTCGAGAAATTCCATTTGTACTTTTCAATTTCCTTAAAAAAAAATGAAGCAAAGGATGCAAAATAAGGGTTAGTGTTTTTAGTCCTTTATATTACAAATAAGTATATATTAATTATTTAATTTCACACTCTCCAATTTAAAATAATTAGATTTTAGTCATTTATGTCGCAAATAAGTAACACTTCAGTTATTTGATAAAATTTTTGATCAAATTTTAATATAAAATTCCTATTTAAAGGGAATTTAGTCAACTTTAATTTGTATTACATCTGTTTAAAAAATGATTTGATCAAAAAAATTTGATAAAAAAAATACCTTTCAAATAATAATTCATTGGAGATACTAAGTTACTATTAATTTATAACATAAATGATTGAAACGTGAATCTTCTAAAAGCAGCATTTCTTAATTATACAATAGCAGGAATGTATCTATCTATATTTCAAGAAAACTATCAAGCAAGGAAATCCTAGTAAAGAAAACCATATGATGGACTTAAGCAAGCTAGTATGCCTAATAGCATACAGAGCGATGTGTCTCTTACATAGGATCTTGGTAGATAAGGCGATTGGATACTCCGTTTTCAAAGTCAAAAGATTGTTGTCATTTAGATAAACTAAAAGAAAAAGTGCGAATAGAGCTTTTTTAGGATCGGCACTAACGCTCATTGTGCTTTCTCGCACCGGCAACAACCTATTGGGGATTCCTTTCTTCTTTTATCCCAAGTTGGCAACACCTATACTTGAGAGACTAGCCATATTATCCTCGTTTAAACATTTATTAGCTCATCTTATCCTCAAGGCACTTGAGACTTGCCATAGAACTTTCACTTGAACCGGCACTTCCTCAAGATAGGAATGCGTGTGTATGGGGGATGCACCGCCAGATATTGGACTTGGAGCTCTCACCTTGAGAACGAGCCAATAGCCATCACATGGAATAGAGGTGAGTTTTCACCGAGCCGGTCGCTTGAGTTTATAGGCTACCTCTCCTATTTGCTTTTCGATGAGGTTCACTCTCAGAAGATATATGGTCGAGGCTAACAAATCTACGTAAATGAATCCATTTTGTATGAGGAAATCTGCAACGTTCATTAAGAATTCATGACTCAAATCTTTCTTTTTCAAAGTGCTCCGCGGAAAGTCGAGTTCCATAGCCTGCTATCTGAACTTGAGGAATTGAAACGATTCTATCTTTAAATTTGAGGAATTACTAGTTGTATTACTCTCTCAAAATAATTTATTAAATTATCTTGATTTAGTATGTTTAGTTACAACTAAATTTGTCGTAACAAAATGAAATATTTCTATAACAAGAAGTAATCATAAATCAATGATGGAGAAACACGGAAGAGATGCCTTTTTTGGTTTTGGATGCATATATTGAAGTTTAGTTATTTAGGAGAATGGGAAACAACTATAAAAATACTTTTATTAGGACCCTATAACAAATTTAGTATAATTTTTTGCTGACTTATATTAACTTCTTGATATTCTAAGCTAGAGGGAGTAAATTATGTTAACAAACTTCCACTAAAGTTGTATGATCTTTGTTCACTCTAACTTCCTCTTTTTTTTCTGATTTTTTATTTTATTCTGTGTTATTTTATTTTAGTTTTTCATTTTATGTAAAGCTATGGAAATTGAAGATAGAAAGAACTATAATTTCTTGTATAAGAGAGAGGTGGATTAATTATTATAAAAGGTTGAATATTTTCACTTGACTTAACCCACAACCTTACAACCCAATAATAATAACAGAAATAGATTTTACAACCCTGCAGAACTGAGTTAATTTCATTTTTCATCCCATAGGAAATATCCAATTTCACATTTAATCTCATTAGATTCGTTTTGCCACATTTAGTCCTATAGGAGTAGTTTTTACGTCACATTTAGTCTTACCGACTGATATTTCAATCTGCAATTTTCAAAATTACTGATGTGTCTGGCAAAGCAGACCAAGTGGCATTAATTGTTGCTGACATAAGAAAAAAAAATGTTGAGATGGCATTTTTCAGCATTTGTTTTGTATATGTGGTATATGACATGACACCCAACTCATTTAAAATATAATTTAAATAATATAAAATTCATAGAATAAAAAAAAATAGATGTTAAAATAATAATATAACTTAGAATTTACACACACACACACACACACACACACACATATATATATATATAGGCTACTCGGCTTTGGTAGGGGTTCAAAAGTGATATCAAGAAGGTCTTGAGTTTGAAGTTTGAACCTCTTGCCTCTACCCCCCTATCCCTTTGAGTGAGTGTGTGCGTATGTAGGGGAATGTTTTTCGGTTGATATTTATAGATGTCCTAATATAATTGTATCAAAATATATATGATAATATATAAAATACATATAACGGACTAATGCATATTATAAATATAAAAAAATTAAATAAAAAATATAATATATGATAAATTGAAATAAATATACGAGGACGAAATAAATTAAATATAAAATACAAAAATATTAAAAAAATTATTGAAAAACCTCCCCCACCCCCCACCAAACCTTTTCACTCACCATCTCCCCTGATCCCCTCCTAGTCCCCAATCCCCCAAATTCGAATCCAAAACCGCTTGATCCGCCTTCACTGAATCCACCACCTTATTCCCCTCTTTTTCATCCTTCTCGCCACCATTGCTCGCATCCTCCTACCATCGCCACTATCACTGACACCGCCGCCATCCCTCTTCTTTTTTTTTCCCCTCACCCCCAAGGCCCCAACAACCATCTTCTTATTCTTCCTCCCTCTCCCTCCCTCCCCCACCTTTCTCATTCCTTTCCAACCAGATCTGATTTCTTGATTTCTTTCCAACCAGATTTTATTTCTTTCCACTATATGCAAGTGTGTGCAGGTGGTGTGTGTGTGTTCTTGTGTGTTAAATTGTGTGTGTGTGTGTTAAATTTGAGTATTATATTTTATTGAATATTTGTTTTCTAATACATATATTTTATAATTTCTTTTAATTTTTCATATATTATATTTTTATTTAATTTTTTTATATTTATAATATATATTAGTCCATTATATGTTTTATATATATTATTTTTATATATCAATTTTCTTCTATATATATATTTTAAATTCTAAATTATATTTTTATTTTTAACATGTATTTTTTTAATTATATAATTTTTTTATTACTTAATTTTTTTTATATTACTTAAATTATATTTTATATTTTAAATAAGTTGGATGTGTTGTCATTGCCATGTACCACGTATGCAAAAAAAATGCTGGAAAATGACATCTTAGCATTTTTTTTCTTATCTCAACAACAATTAATGCCACCTAATCTACTTTGCCGGACATATCAACAATTTTGAAAATCACGGATCGAAAAACCAATTGGTTGGATTAAATGTGGCGTAAAAACCACTTCTATGGGACTAAATATGGCATAATGAATCTAATAGGACTAAATGTAAAATTGGATATTTCATATGAGACGAAAAATAAAATTAACTCCTAATCAACTAGTTCAACTTTTAAGGCAATCATTTATAACAACTAAAATAATTTCTTATCTAACTTTTATTTCATGTAAATGAATATTATATTTTTACGGAGTTGCTATTAATTTCATCGACATGTCAACGACACCAATAACAAGTAGCACGGTAAGAAATAGAACCTAACAAAACCGAATTTAGTCAAATGCGTGAAAGAAATATGAAATTACATAAATACGTACAGTTTGGACATTATTCAGATCAGTACCTCTACTGGGGGGGGGGGGGGGGGGGAAGAGAAGGCGAGTCAGACTATATATCTGGATGACTGCGTTTGCATAAAGGCAAGACAGTGAACATACCATACAGTTTTCACAGACAAGCCTGGAGCATCAACATTTTCATTAACTGGGATGATATCTACATGGTCACAATTGCAAGAAGTAGAGAGAGAGAGAGAGAGGGTTCAACAAAAGAGAGAAAATTCAAGAAATATGGCTCATTTATACTACACGGTAACTTCTTTTTACAAGGACGAAGATGATTGAGATGGTGCTGCCGAAGCTTTGCAAATGGGGCACCAATTCTTGAGCCTCAACCATTGGTTTATGCACGCTATGTGATATCCGTGTTGGCATTCAACCAACGTCCCGATCTCGTTTCCAATAACATATTCCTCCTGCAAAAGAAGCATGCTTTAAGTCATTCTTCATATAACACAATGAATTTACTTTAAAAACGATGATGAATAAAACTTATCAAATGATCATTTACACAAATGACTGAATAATATATCTGTAACTAAATGACTGAATAATATATCTGTAACTAACTCCCACTGCCGCTGAAATTTTAAAAATATATTGAATACAAATATCCATTATTTAGCGAGTACTTGGACCTTGGATTTGGGGGAGAGGACTATGGTTGCATGCAAAAGATTCAGTGGCTGTGAACATTGTTAAGAGAAACTAATAACCTGGCAAATGCTGCATTTGATGTCATCTCCATCCTCGCCCGATCTTGGGATGTGTGCTTTTGATGGGGCCGCCTGATATATGCTTCTCCTTAGGCACTTTGATAATGCCTCTTCGGAGAGTGCTGTGCTCACTGTACCCATTCTCTCTTCTAGAGCTAATAGTTCCTGTCAAACATGAACCATACTGAATGTCATAAACAAAACCCAAACACTGATGGATAAAGGCACGTAATACAAGGTCACGATCCATCAAAAAACCAACTTCATATGACATGTTGTCGATATCCAGTCTCATATCTCGATGTTGGTCATAAAGATTGAGGCCGCTGAGGAACAAACTGGTCTCCAATGCAAGTACTTGCTGTGCATAAAAAAGAAAAGTTGAGATTACAAAATTACAATTTGCTGATATATTAGAGCAAACAATTTCAAGTACCTCATGTGTGAGCTCTTCATCTTGTTCAATCCTCTCAAGAGCTAGTAATACCTCAGCAATTCCATCCATGTTATATCTTTCATGATTCATTAAATGTGAAAAGAATCCTGGTTCGGCAGAGGCAAAAGGTGTTCTAGCATATGAATCATCACCAATAGTGCTTGAGAGAGATCTTGAGCCACTTGAAGAGCCATTATCAGGAAATTGAGAGATGCCGAGAGCAGGTTCTCTAACAGATGAGCTGTTTCTTCCATTCTGTCGTTGGGCAAGTCTCATTCTAGAAGCAGAACTACAACGGGTCGAGTTGGAGATTGAGATACCACTAGTTGTATCTATAGATAACGATGCGGTAGCAGTCATTCTCCCTCTACGAGATGAACTGCTGCTTTCTCGTTCTGAACTTCTCTTTTTCACCATGTTCTTCCCAATGGACTCTAGAGACGAACACCTTGGTGGTACAACATCCGATATTGAATTGCATTTCAAGTTCCTCAGACCACACCTGTTTCCATTGCTCCTATTAAGTGGCCTCAAAGCAGCAGAGCCTCTAGAAGCCAGTGGAACAGAGGAAGCTGGTGAAGAGTGTTGAGATTTATTGGGAAATACTTCTCGAGGTGTAACATCTGATGATACAGTAGAAGTTCCAGTTAGACTACTCGGTGAATACGTATCTTCTGATTCAGTTGATGGACTACTTTCTGATGGATCAAACTTCAACTGAGAAAACTTTTTCGTGGTATCAAGATATGACCTTTTTCCCCTAGTCATAAGAGAGCTACTTCTAGAGGGCTTTCCATTCATTTCATTTCCATTTGAAGGGTGCAAAGACGGCTTCGAACATTTTGCTTTATCCGAGCTTCCAATATTTGTATTTCGAGTGTGTTTAATTCTTCCGCTGCATCCAATTCGGTTACAAAATTGAGCATTCTGATCCCTTTTACTGGCTGCACCTTTGAAAGCAACAGTGTAAGGTTTTCTGGGCGTCACAGGCCCGCTTGCACCTCTTTTACTAGAGCATTGATCCATGTACAGTCGTAGTAAGACTCTATTTTCTGTTCCATGAAAAAAAAAAAGAAAAAAGCTTTTTACCCTTCAACCTTAATTGACATCCTTATCTAGATTGGAGAAGACACTATGGATATCTAATGAAGCTCGTTTCACTAAATGAGGAAAGTAAATTATAATGATGAAAAGACAAGATTATTGCATATGTAATAGATAAATATAATTCGATATACCAAAATGTTATCAAATGATGGGAAGCAGGCATAAAAACATTGGGCATCCAGATATGATTTACGCTATACTAACATGTGTAACATGTTGAGAAGTGAAGCTAAATATTCAACACCTAAAGGAAGTTGTGGCGATAATCAGATGAACAATAAGAATCAATTTCATCAAAATTACAGATATCTTTCAATGGAGGAAAGTATGCCATAACTCAAACCACAAACATAACAGGGTTCAAGAACATCCCCAGATAGTCAACACAAAAAAGGTTAATAAGCCTACGTTCCTAGCCGATGAAACAATCACAGATGTAACTCCATGTAACCCCTACATGAATGATAAGTCATACAACAAGGTCAGCCAGCACGAATGCGCACACGCGCGCGCGCGCACGCGCGCACACACACACACATATATATATATATATATCACTAGAGGAGAAAGATGAGGCTCATACAGTCAAAGGGCCTTTTTACATTCCAAGCACCTTAAGACTTTGGATTCCTTCTTTTGTTCTGTAACTTATAAATTCTACAGTATCTTATTTTGATTGCTTTACACTTCCTTTTGAAAAAGAAACACTTCATCAGAATCAAGTCACCACAAAGTTCAAGCAAAGATGAGGGGACACTCGCTTCTATAACAAACAAACTGCATGCGTTTGAACAGAAAAACAAAATCAATGTATTCCATATAAAAATCAGGACATAAGTAAAAAACGGAAACAAAATTCCATTAAATTAAAATATGGCAAAATAGAAAATAAATCATTTCGAAATCACACACCAAGAAAATTTCCAAGAATGTGACTTCCGAGCAATATAGTAAAATTTCCAATGTCAGTAAATGTCCATCAATCAAGATTACAATACTTCACCAACCTTAACACCACCAAACACAATGACAAAGATAACATGAAAATTAAACAACAAAAACCATATCAGGAAATTAATCATGGACTCAGAAATAACAAAACATACAAAAAGTTCAAGAAAGTTTTAAAAAGGTACCCATACACAAGACTCAAATTTTCAACAAGAATCAATAAAGAGAAATGAACTAATAATCCAAGAACACCCATCAGAAAACAAACCCGATTACAATCAAGAAAACCAAGAAGACACCTTAATCCCCCTTGATCACAACGAATGATGAAAAACCAAAACCAAAGGCTCCAACTTTATGTTCTTGTTTCTTTTACCTTGTTCTTTTTCCAACTCTTTATTTCTCTCTCTTTTTACAACAAAAAAGAAAGCTTCCAACCACTACGCGATACGAGAAGGGCCTTGGCCTTTTGAGAGAGAGAGAGAGAGAGAGAGAGAGATGTGTGCATCTCTTAAAATAAAGTGTACACTGAACTCTATATATGTTAGAGCGTGCATGTATATACTAATGTAAAATGTATAATATAATCTTGAAAATTATCAAAAAAGAAAAAAAACAAAAAAATTAAGGTGTAATAATGTTAAAGATCCGAGGGTGAGCAGGTTTCAGCCGTTGGATGCGCTCTCCGGTTTGGACGGTCAAAGATTGCTGACTTTTGGGCCACCCGAGCGTTGGGGTCGCGCCCAGTGGGCCACAGCTGTTCCGCTCCACGAGTCATCAATACCTTTTCTTTTCTTTTCTAAATATTTTTGGTTAAGTTCGAGTTAATTATTATTATTATTATTATTATTGTTATTATTATTACTACTTGTACATAATGATGGAGTTATAAACTTTACTTAGGGATTTATTATTATTTTTGTTAGGGGGGTTGGGGGAGAGTGGGACAAAATATCGAATTTCAACAGGAATCATATAAAATATAATTTTATATAAATTTAAAAGACAGAAAATCGAGTAGGGCAATAACACCTTCCATCCCCGATGGCCTCCATTTTTTGCTTGTACATAGAGTTGCGACGATCAATGGAGACAAGTGTTAAATTTTGTTCCGAAGTGGAAAATAATAATATTTATAACAAGGCGGACTCTTCTTAAATACTTCTAAATATGCTTTCGAAGATTTACTTTTTTTTTTTTTTTTTGTTTTTTGATGCTATACAAAATAACTAAAATTAGACGTTTTGATAATTTTTCTTGAATTTGGGTGAATGAATATTCCTTAAATTTTAATATTTCAATTATCAAATATGAAGTATATACGCCATGATTGTACCCATCAATTAATAATTGTGTGCCTAACTCCAAATGACTCATCTCAATTTCATCACCTAACACAAGTTGGATCTCCCAACAAATAAAAATACCTTCTTTAAGAAGCCCAACACAATATTTGTTACACATCTCCAAACCCATTTGTGGGAAAGTGAAGGTTGTCTCATATTTTCATGAGAATGAAAGATGAGTTGTTTGTCCCCACAAATAGGGCTATCAATCGATCGGATTTAGATCAAATTAGAAAAATTCGAATTCGATAAGCCTATTTAGTGTCCGAATTTGATCTAAATTCTATAGGGTTTATATTCATTTTAACCGAGTACGAATCCGAGAAAAAAAAAATTCGAAATCCGAAAGAAAATTCCGACTTGATTAATTGATAAAAAAATTTGAAACTTTAAAATCAAATAAGCAATTAAACAAAAATTCTTATGTAAAAAAATAAAATTTAAATAAGTAGAAAATTATTTTATAATATGTATCAAAACTATATATTATTTTTTGAAAAAAAAGTACTTTGAAAAATATAAAAAAATGTATTATAAGTTATGTGGTTTCGATATTGCATTCTATTTTAAATTATTCACTAACATTATATATGTAAGGTTGCTAATGTAATAACAAGTATTATTAAAGTTCGGATTCGGATCTTTAACGGATCGAACTGCTTGATTCCAAATTCAACCCATTTATTTCGGATTATGAATATTTACTATCGGATCTGATCCATCGAATATTTTAATTAATTGAATATGCTAAAATTTGGATCGGATTTGGATTAAAATCCTCTCCATTCACAGCCCCACCCACAAATATACCAAAAAAAAAAAACTAGAATACTAAAAACCTCAGTAAAAAAGAACCAAAATAATACTATCCATTATGGATGTCTACAATTTGCTTGTTATTTTTTGCGGACCAAGCCAATTACCAAACCACTAGCCTCAACGTGCGACACTTGGCCACCTCTCAATCCATTCAATTGTGGCCTCTTTATTTATTTATTATTTTTCATTTTCTAAAAACAATATATTAGTTTATTTTATTTCTTGGGCATATCTTTATTTTCTTTTGTATTTTGGTTGAACTTGATAAGTAGGTATTGGATTAATATATTCACAAGTATGTGATTGGGTTTCACGAAGCTTTTAATTTCTCGATTAATTTAGTAAATGGGCATCTACTTTGCGTGGACATGGGGTCCCATGATTAGGCCATCTTGTTCTTGGTGGGTTCAATTTGATTGTCTGTATTTAGCATTAATTAATCAAGATTATTGTCTCAACACCACCCACACGATGATCTACTAGTTAAAATTCATTAATCCTATCTTCAATGTCCAAGTTCAAACCACATTGACGATATAGGCCTTGCCAGTTTTATTCGGAGCATTCAGATTGACAATGATAGGCCTATAACACCTGAACTGATGAGGAAAAATACTTAATTCACTAATATATTGTTGGGATTGCAGTGATTACAATACAAGGCTCATTTTGATTTTTCTAATTTTTCATTGAATAAGTTTATTGTGTCATTAACTACTATACTAAATAATAGAATTAGATCAAACAGTTAATGGATTTACCAAATTATAGATAGGATTTCATGCCTTAACGTTTATACGTTTCCTCTAAGTCGATTCTTTTTCGATCATTAATATGTTTATATTTTGTACATTTATAATTCCCAAGCACCAAAACACAGAAGAAATTTCTTTTTCTTTTTTTTTTTTTAATTTTAGTCACCCGATTCCGACTTATTGGACAACTAATCCGGATCAGGTACTGTAGAAGAAATTTCTTATATGATTGTAGATATTGGTAATATTGAAGGTCCTAATTCTCTAGACATATATACTTACTTTGAAATGGTCAGAAATTCCTTATAAATATGATAATTGTCAATATATACACATAATGATAATATATATTGAGAATATCCAAACGTTATATTAAAAGTTGAACAATTTGTATGTGCTTCCCACGCCTATTTGAATCTTGGGCTGTGCACGATTTACGCTGTTCATTCAACTAACAAATTGTCCCAACTGCCAAAAGCCTCGTACTCATATATCATTTTTCATTACAAATTTGCCTCTTCTTGTTCTTACAACATCCGATGAGGAACAAAAAGCCCTTCCCTCTTTTGGCATTGTACAAGGTACACTACATTCCTCACCCTCTTATGCATTTATTCTAATTTAATTGTGTGTAGCAGTGTGTGTTTTTTCGATATTCATTTTGCTTCTACATACCGATATGCATTTTGTCGATTTAATTATAAAAGATTAATTAGATCTATTAAGATCATAACGATTTTGGTAGCTCGGGGAATGATTATGATACGCAATGTATACATATTTGATCAGTCATATTAAAAAGTTCACATATTCAACGATTTTAATCTTTATGATAGTGTATTCATGCCAGAGGGTAAAAGGTGATGAGTTAAAAATTTTGCATGTCTTTTTCATCTCTACGATACCATGTCGTCGATCCAGAAATGAACGTTTTATGGTTTGATTAGTTATGGGAAAGCAACAAAAAAGACCCCTTTATATCTTATGTCAAGATTATATATATATATATATATATAAATATTGAACTGTCAAGATTATATATTCTTCTTCATACGGGCATGCATAATAGATATGCAGTCCATGAAAATTGCCACAATATATCAGGTTTATGGATATATTAATCATCCATTATTAGCAAGGAATAGAGCATTTTAGATTAATTCATTCGTATATAACTAATATTGCTGCCAATTAATTTATTAACAGTAATTTGATTTGTATTCAAACCTTAAGGCACTTCTACCTATCCAAGAAAGAAATGAGATATTTACCCAAAATAAGTAAGGAAAAATATCCTTCATTTCATTTTAGCATGATTGTTTTTCTTGGCCGGCAATGAGTGATGCAGACTGTTTTATGCTCGAAAAATATTATGTAATATGATAATGAATGGGGTTATAATATTGCTATACTCAATTTTCTAAAATTATTTTTCCCAATAGAAACAAAGAATGCACTTTGGGATATCCCAAGGAGGGAGGAAGGTATTGTTTGCCATTTGTCATTATTGACAAGCATATCGAAAAATCATCACATATACCTCATATCATTTTTAAAATGCGATACTTGGCATATCTAGTAACACAGTCGCTTACGCGAGATTTATTGATCAATATAAAAATACCTCGTAAAGTATATATATTATTGACACGCCAATCGAAAAACCATTACACATACCTCATATTATTTCTAAAACACAATATTTGGCAACTAATAACACATTGGCTCACGTGAAATTTGTTCAATGCACAGATACTCGTAAAATACATACATGCTTATTTCACAAGCATGTTTCTCCAATGCAGGTAATTGCAATTAATAAGTGCTAGTTCAAAAAATGGCATCAAGAACAAGGGACAGTAGCAGTGCTCCAGGCAAGGAGAGGAGGGGAAGATCTCCTTCACAAGGGCCGCCGCCCCGAAGGAGGAGCCCCGCCCCTTCCAAAGCCTCATCTCCGGCCAGAAGCACCGACTCGTTCACATCAGAGAAGCATGTACCGAACTATCTGAAACCGACGGTGTCGTCATCCATCCTCGACGTTTCCAAGCAACATGGCAAGAAACCAGCTTTCACCACTGACAGTAGTACTACTAAGTCCAATATTGCAAGAAGGAGATCCTTCGACAAGCCCCCGTCCCCTTCGTGCATGCAGAAATCACGAGTTTCTCCGAGTCCCACCTACCGGCCATCCTCGTCTTCAGGGAGAACTAGTACTAGTACAGGTACACAGAGAGGTGTCACTGATAAGAATGTGAAGACACCAAAGGAAGTTGGGAAACAGCACACCTTGTATGCCAGACCTGTAAATAGTGTAAAGAACAGACCCTCCGTTGGCAAGAAGCAAGATAGTAGAATTGCTTCTTCGAAAACGAAGGAGAAAGCCGCTAGCTGTCCTGATCAGATGAAAGCCAATGATCCCAAAGAACAAGCCGCTAGCCCTCCTGATCAAAAACTCGATGATCCCAAAGTACAAGCCACTGGTCCTCCTGATCAAAAGATCGATGATCCCAGTATGCCTGATCATACTTCGGAACCTGAAACGGAATCACAAGATCAAGAATCTCCCATTACTGGAGTTGAAGAGAAGAACACGGAACAAGTTGGAAACCATGAAGAGGGCGCCAAGGATTCAGTGCTGGAAGATCAAGAACTGATGAACATTGAGAAAACCGAAGCAGAGAGTGACCATATGGACAACAAGAATGTTGAGTCTTATTCTCCAGTTTCAGAGCACCAGGATCCTGAAATTGTGACTGATGAGCTTTCAAAAATTTCAGAAAACCAGGATCCCGAGATTGTGAATACCGAGCCTTCTACAATTTCAGAAAACCTGCAGGATGCTAAACTTGTGAATGCTGAGTCTTGTAAAGTTCCAGACCCCGAGGAGCCCAAGATTGTGAATGCTGAGTCTTGTAAAGTATCAGAATCCAACGAGGCCAAGATTGTGACTGATGAGTCTTGTAAAGTTTCAGAACCCGAGGATCCCAAGATTGTGACCGATGAATCTTCTTCTACAGTTCCAGAACACCAGGGCGCTTCACCGGGATCACAAGAACAAGCCACAGAAGAAGTGAGTAAGATTAACACTGATGAAAATGTTAAAGGGCATCCCACTGAAGAGGTTGTTGTTGAAGAGAAGGAAGGGCCGCCACAAGAAGAAGCGGAGAAAGAAGCAGAAGACAATACAACGCCATCAGATAAGAAAGAAGAAGAAGACAGTGCAACGCCATCAGATAAGAAAGAAGGAGAAGACAGCACGACGCCATTGGACAAGAAAGAAGAAGAAGTGGCTAGTGGAAGTGAAGCTCATGACGAGTTGCCGAAGGAAACAACGGAAGTGAAAGAAGTGGTTGTGGAAGATAAGCAGGAAACACAAACACCACCACAATCTGCTGGTGCTGGTGCTGCAAAACAATTGAAGAAGCAAGACTCCTCACTCTCCAACGATGTGATCGAGGAGACCGCCACCAAGCTCCGCGAACAGAGGAAGAACAAGGTGAAAGCGCTGGCAGGGGCCTTCGAAACTGTCATATCCCTGCAAGACCATAAGTGATAACTGATAACAACACAGACAATTAATTTCAGAAATTTGTAAACAAAAAGTAAAAAAAGGCTTGTTTAATACTTAATGCTGGATGGTTTCCAGGCATAAGTTGGTAACTTGAGTTTGTTGTTTTTTCATGGTTTATGATAGTGTTGTCTTACACATTTTAAGAGGATAATATGATAAATACATATGTGCTTGGCTTTCTCCTTTATCACCTTATTTTAGATGTGTCATCAGCAATAGTTATCCAGGGATGTTTGAATTTCTCATTCTTCGAGTTTCTTTATCCATACCTGATTTAGTTACACTTAACAAATTATATAGCAAGTTTATTATATTTGTCAAGTAATTAGCCACTTTCTCTAAATCATGTGATTAATACTGATATGATCGAGTCTAGTTTGAACTAAAAATCCCGTTACTTTTCTTACCATCTAAAATTTCATTTATTTCACACTTAATTCACAAATTCCCACTTATATTATACGCTTCGACTTTTCCCATATTAAAACCATATATATATATATATATATATATATAATTGAAAAAAATGTTAAAAAATGAAGAAGGAATCCGCTTGAGCCATGAAATCGGCTATACGAGTCGTTAAGCGGAATCGTCAACGCGCGTGTGAAAGACGTTTCCCGGAACCTTTACCTTTCGCTGCGAATTTTCTATAACCGACAATTAATGTATTCCTTATCCTGTGTTCACACCGCACTAACAAACCTTTTTTTTCTTCTTCTTCTTCAAAACCCCTGTTTTCTAGCTTATTCCAGAACCAGAATATCTCTTTATATATACACACACAACACCCATAAGTCATAACCGAAGAACAAAGCCCCATCAGATTTCAGCTGAAAGCAACTCTTATTAAACCCCCCAATTCGTTAGGTTAGCTGAAAGAGAAAGATGTGTTTGGTGTTCGTTTGCGACGAAGACGAGCAGGTAATTGGCCGGCAGCCTGGCCCCGGGGGCGTGCCCGTACTGCGGGGGGATGGTGCAGGCCATGGACGTGCAGAGTCAGTGGAGGTTCTGCTTCGTGCCGTTCTATTTCAAGACCAAGCGCAGGCTCTACTGCACCATCTGCTCCAGGCGCTTGGTCGTCCAATAACCACGAGTTATCAACTGGGATTTGCTCATCAATATTGCATTTTCCCCCCTTCTTTTCCTCTTTTTCAAATTTTGTTTCTTTTAGAAATATACTGATATACAGGATATAGATTCTGTAATTTGATTGTGTGCGTGATGTAATTAATTAGTGTCTAATGTTTGATATATTGAATAACATATACGATCGGCATGATTAACTTTCGTGATTGGGTTGCTGTTTTCCTTTCTCCTTTCACTCTCTCTCTCTCTCGTTTCGAGAAAAGAATCTACGATTTGACATGTTATATTTGAATATAAACTACGCAGAGTAAGTAATTTAAATTATATTAATGACAATAAAAATATGTAATTCCGGATGGAATATATGGAAAAGCTACCAGCAACGTTCTTGGATCATTGCAATTATTTTCATGATCTAAGAAAAATAACAAAGAAATAAAATTGCAAGTTCAATGTAATTAACTGAAACCCTTCCATCAGGTGCATCTATTTTTCTTTAAGCCCTGACTCATGCTATGAATTCAAAGAGCTGCTAGCTTTTGTTTATGATTCTTTGTTTACTAAGACACTGAACAAATTGGTACTAACAGCATCTTGTCTTTGATGATAGATATTTCTATTTTCACATAAATCTTTATAAGCATTATGCGGATACATCTGAGCAAATGCTCAACTCAAGAATAAAATTAACACCAAATTGTTAGTACAAATTACTGAAAAATGTTAATGCTCATCACTTACAGAGCTTAAGCTTTTTGAAAAATGATGATACAAGGGATTTCGGGTACGGTTTTGTGGCAAGGCATGTGGGAATGTTCTCGGGCTGTTCAATCCACAGCTTATGAGCAATGCCACCGGCCGTTAGCTTCTCTGACAAGTTTACCATCTGAGCCTCACCCTTTACCTCAAGAGTAACCTGCATTTCTGGAAAGAAAGCTGTTAGGGAACTGATAAGCTCGGTGCAATACTTCTGATTGCATTAGAAGCATACATATAGGAAATAGGAAAGTACTAAGATGGTTCTCAAACATCAATATAGCAGACTTCATTGCACCAGAAGAGCTCCAGGTTCACAATTCTCTTCAGTGAAACATACAGCAAAAACTGATCACTCTGTGTGTGTGTGTGTGTGTGTCAAGTGTCCTCATGTTGGAAGCTAAATTCTCTATGAGGTAATGTGAAGTGTGATTAACATATTGCTTTCATCATACCAAAGGAAGGGCCAATTACCAACTTAGAAATTAAATTTTCAGTTTTTAGTTTTTTACAATGAATTCTCACCTATGTGGTTCTTTCCCGAATCACCATCGCATGATGCAAAGGTCAAAGCAAAAAATCTGACGAACAGAGGGCTATACTCCTAGATATGATTTGATGTAGCTAGGTTATGCATTAATTATCCAAGCTCAGATAAACTATACTGTCTGACATAAAATGTGATCTTACATGAAGAACAAATGAGAATGACAATATGCTAAAGCATTTTTCCGCTCATTCATTTTGGCAAGCCGAAGATATATCTGATATATATAAAGGTAATAGAAGCTGAAGCTCGAGCAAGTAGGGTAGAAACTAGGAGAGACTTATGCACGTGTCGAAATGGGATTAATAATCATTAAAATATGCTATAGTTACTGGCGCTGCCTGCATCAGTAGCCATACAATGACACACTCAGAGCTTGTCTCATACAAGTCATCACACAAAATAAGGCATTTTTATGGAAGCACAATGCTTTTCACGAATCCACGCCAGTTCCAATTCATCAGAATACAGAATACTGCATCAGCAAAATAACAGCGGCTTACAGCTCCTTATTAGAGAAGCCTCAACTAGGCCATTAAGAGAGAGAAATGCCATTAGGGCTCCGCTTGATTTATTTCTTAGCAAATTCAACCAGACAGATAAATGACTCACTTCAACAATTTGAATATATCTGAACTCAAAGTAGATAGGAAGGACTAGAAATACAAAATATCTGTACTCATTTATCCTTTACCACATTTTGCCATCATTGTTCAAGCAATCACTGCAAAACATTAATTTAAACCACAGAGGTCGATATATCAAGAAATAGCGACTTATGTCAAAGAAGACTTGCCAATTTCATATTAACAACTCAATTTCAGTCAGATTGCCTGTTATTCTGATCCAGTTCCTATTACTTTAAAATAGAAAGTTACAGAGTATTGAATAACATAATGTAGTGTGAATCCTCAACAAGAAAAGGTTTTTCTTTCCTCTAGCATATCACAAGATAAATTAACAAGAAATTACGCGGACATAAATCAAAGCTAATATAAAAAGCACAAAACAGCAACACCAACAACGAGAGAGAGAGAGAGAGAGAGAGTTTAACAGGTGAAAATCACTAGCCTTGTGCATAGAATCAAGATTGGTAGGGGAACAGTAGAGAAGAGTGTCGGTATCATCCCTGTGGGTCCAGATTGCGGCGACGGAGGCATGGCAGCCCTGTGTTACCACGCTACCCAGCGGCCATGTGTCGATTAGGTCCCTCCGCAGCACCACATACTGCACCACCGTGTCCGCCTCGGGGCTCTCCGTGCCTTGGGCGGTGCTGGCGGAGTCTGCGGCGGCGTTTGCGTTTGCGGCGGTCGACGATTCCATTCGGGGTGGGGTGCTTGGAAAGATGGTGCTGCCTGGTGTGATTCTAGCGACCCGGCGCTCTAAATGGGGTTTTATTAAAGGGCAACGGGGCATGAGTGTAGAAGCCATTGACAATCTCTGGTTTGGGCCGTTTTGGGAAAATTGATTTTAATATGCTTAAAATTCCGATGATAGAGCCAATCAAGTAAATGGTTAATTGATTCTAAATTTACATATTTTCAATTGATTTTTCAGTCCTATAAACATATTTCATCAATTTTCTATTTTTAGAAAAAGAACCCAATCAAAGACTTTTTAACCTTTTTCAAGACAAAATTATCCTTAAAGTTCTTATTTTGATTTTCCTTTTTTTTTTTTGAAATTTACACATAAAATCTTTAATGTTCCACGTGTAAAAAAATCTATTTATTAAAATTATTTTTTTTTGAAGATTATAGTGTTGTTGTTCATAATATGAATTTTCAAAATAAATATTTTTCAACATTATTTTATCTAAATTATAATAAAGATGTCTTTAAATGTTGAGAATTTTTTCCATTATTAAAAAAATATTGGTACATATTATTCTAAAGAATTTAAAAAGAGTTATTTCAAAAATGAATCATTAAGTTGCTTTTAGTATAAAGGGTAATTCAGTCAAAAAAATTTGATTTGGAGCTAACAATTTCAGGCACTTGTTTTATTATGGATTTGGAATTCTCAAATTCAAACACTTCAACTCGGACATAATTATAAAGTATAATGTATTTTGTGTAGGTTCAAGTGCCTTTTTTTTTTTTTTGGCGACACCAAAATAAATCTACTTATTACATCGCTAGTTTGGCCTAATTTTAGATTAAACTGTTCAAATATTCTATATTAAAATAAATTCAAATTAAATATATTTCAAATATTCTATGTTAACATAAATTCAAATTAAATATATTCATTCAACATTTTCATAAAAATAATAATAATTGCATCGAGGAGAATTTTTTTAGTTATTTTTTATATTTTATTTTTGCTATGAATGCTGAAGAATAGGACAAATTTAGGTGCACTGAAAGCATATGTATTGGTCCTTTATCTAAAAAAAAAAAAAGGCATATGCATTGGTCAAAGAAATCAAACTTCTCAACCTCACATTTTCACATTAAAATGAAGCCAAGCAATAAGGCGAGTACCAACAAGTTGTTGGTCAAGTGATAAGTAACTCGAACCCTCGTAAGAATAAAAATATAAGTTCGAATTCCGAGAAATACACTTGTTAGGAGGGAGAGTAATTTTTAATGCCCCATCTCCAATAATTTCGAGAGCAATGTCTCCCACAATTTAAATTACCAAAAAAAAAAAAAAATAAGGCGAGTAAATAAACTTCATACAAGAGAATACATTGAATTCATCAATAAATAAACGAAAGAAATGTATTGATCATCATTTTACATCAACACTTTTTGTAGTTTTTTCATTTCATGCAACAAAAATTTTACAACAAACCAAAATCTGAATGTAGAAAGTCTCCAAAAGTGAGAAAAACAACAGTGGAAAATACCAAAAAAAATCAGAGCTACAGGTCTCAGAATTCTGGAATAGCAACCTGAACGAAGAACAGTGGGAACTGGTTGAGAACAAATCAAATTCTCCCTCTTATTCCTATATATACATTTTGTCTTCTCCCCCTGTTAAAACAATTTGGATCTCCTATATTCCTCATCAGATCAACGGAGAAGTGCTCCCATCTCTTCATTCTTCTACGTCTTCTCCCTCTCGACTATATTTTTCATCAAGAGAGGAAAGACTCTGATGGATGACGCGAAAGACATCAAACGGGTACAGAATAGCCGCCGCCTTCTAATGAATGTTTCTTGTTTGTGTTCCATTTGGGCGGGGGCTAGTTCTGCACGTTACGTGGATGACGCGCTTGTGTTCAAGCGGATCTTTTGCATCTTCCAGCCCTTCTTCAGCCAAGTTCTCCAAGGGCTACCCCAAGCATAATGGCTGGAGAACACCCTCCTACGGAAACAATAGAAATAACGACATTAATGAAACCTTATTGTTGCATCAAAGGGGTTGGGAGCAAATTAAGGCGGTTGTATAAAGACTCACTGAAGTGAACTGAAGGTGGGGATCTGCATTAGGTAAATTTGCCAAAGGCAAACTGCACCGGATGTCCGGAACTCATCCGAGATCCATGCACCCGTCGATGGTTTCTTGCTCTTGTTCCATTTGTGTGTAACATCAATCGGTGTTTCTTGATCATATGTGGTTTCTCCGAGTTTTCCATGCCCTCCCAGCCTTTCTTCTGCCAAATTGAGAAGCAACTTCCATTTCCATCTTCTGCCCCTGCACAACAAGGGAAATCACTTAACTTAGGATTGGCAAAGATCACATCATTTTAATACCTTAAACTTGTCAATTGATACCAAAAGTAGAACCATCTTATTTCTTCTTGTGTGCGTGTGTTTGGGTTTTATTTTTTTGGGGGGGGGTGGGGGGGATGTCATGCTGGTTTGCTGGTTTAAAGATAACTGAATTATGTACAAAACTCTATAAAAGAAGCCAAAAGCAGATCAGGAAAAACTAGGAACACAGTGAAAAGCTATGCCCTGAAACATAAAAGAAATAAGCAATGAAGAAAAGACTTTCAATCCATCAGAAAGAAAGCCCCATCTCAAAAATACAAAACCCCTGAAATATTTATGATCTATCTACAAAGAAAACATGCACGATCAAGAAAATCCCTTTTTATTTTTTTGGTAAATACCAAGAAAATCAATAAAGGAGTTTGGTTTCAAACCTATAAACACCCCAATCAATCATAGTCATCAGTAACCAATAAACTGCTCATGAATCATAATAAAACTTTCTGTCAAAAGAAAATTTCTAGGAGAGAAAAAAAAAATCTCGATTAGAGAAAGCTCTAGTCTATGGAGAATGAAGAACAGGATGCCGGTATTTATAGGCATCCGATTACATGACAGCTGGTTAATACATCGGATACACCACTCAATGGTGAACACGCACCTCAGCTATGCGTCACGCACAGGTTATGCATGGTGCGGAATTAGGACAAATGGCCTAGCCAGCTTTGATAATATCGAGTATAGATTACTGTAATATTTATTGGCATTCGATACATGACAGCTGGTTAATACATCACATGCGCCACACAATGGTGAACACGGATGCATGACACGAAATTAGGATGAATGGCCAGGCCAGCTTCAATAGTATCGAGTATAGATTACAATAATATTTATTGGCATCCGATCCATGACAGCTGGTTAATACGCCGCATGTACCACACAATGGTGAACACGTACCTCAACTATGCGTCATGCACAGGTGTCCATGACTTGGAATTAGTACAATCCAGCTTCAATAATATCGAGTATAGATTACTATAATATTTATTGGCATCCGATGCATGACAGCTGGTTGATATGTCGCATGCACCACACAATGGCGAACACGCGCCTCAGCTATGTGTCACGCACAGGCTGTGCATGACACAGAATTAGGACAAATGGTCCAGCCAGCTTCGAAAATATCGAGTATAAGTTACTAAAATATTGCGTATGGGTAACTTGGTAAAAATAAAAAATGCTTACAAGATATTTAGCCCTAAGATTTTGATGAGGAAAGGAAAATGATAAGGAAAAGAAAAATTAGAGAAAGGAAACAAAAAATCTCAAGTTTGTTTGGTGGCTTTAAGAAACAGATGAGAAAGGGAATTAGGAAGAAGAAATATTATTGATGCATTGGAGAAGGAGAGAGGCGCAAAGAAGTTCTCTCATTTTCCTCACCTTTTCTTGAGGAAATTGAGCTCCCCCAAATTGCACTGTACTTTCCCTAACATTTTCTTTTCCTTGGTGTTTTCCTTGATAACCAAACAATCAAACTTCTTTTCCCTTGCATTTCTTTTGCCTTTCCTTACCAAATTGCTTGTACCAAACATACTATTAGCAATCCATGCAATCAAAGGGCGAGACACTTGCACACCAAAAACTAACACTTAATTATGCTATGTTTGGACTATGGATTTTGACCAGGAAAAGACGGAGGAAAACAAAAAGGATAAAAAAGTTAAGCAGAATGTACTATAATTTTAAGCGACAAAAGAAGTTTCCTTTCATTTTGCTTAGTGTAATCAAAGAACCAAACATAACATTAGACTCTTCACCCCTAACATAATCATGCCACCCTTGGTGGTACCCCTCCGTCACCTTTAGCATAAACAAGCTACATTTTTCACACTCCAACATGAACACCCTATCCGTGATTCTCCTAAAATACAACAAATCCACTTAATTAAACATTTAGAAACAAAAGCATCACAACGGCATGAACTATCTTTTTGTTACAGGCATCAACTATAGCAAGAGCGTATGTCTATGAACTTTTAGTCCATGGATGTATATTAGGCACTGTAGCACGCAAGTCAACAAGGAAAATCACAAGAGGGAAAAGGGATTCCAGTCGTGTAGCCTGTGAGAAATGACCTTTATCAACATTCTAACATCAAATTCAATTCTGATAGTTTAGAATAAAGTTTGTCACATATAAGAAACTAAGTGCACATGCTACAACATAACTCCCTTCAGTGAAGCACGCTCCCAAAAGCATGAAATAGTGATTTTTATTTTTAACAGGACACTATTTGTCCAGTAGATTACATGGAAAGAGGATAGAAATCTCATATTCCATTTGTATGTGTCTAGTACTGCAATGTTGCGCTTCCAACCAAAAGGTTCGGTGATTTTATCCTTAAAGATCATCGACATTGTTGCAGGGATTACACATTACAATCCCTTTACACGATAGGTAGAAAATAGAAAAGCAGTTCGGGTCATTAAATATGGTGTTCTGATGCAGGTCGAGAGCATATACATGGGATAATTACCTTGTACTACCTAATCAAAATGACATAACTCATACCTTCATCATTAAGATATGATGCAAGTAGTATAGGATAGCCAAATAAGTTAAGTTGTTGAAGAAAATTTCACGACAATATAGAAATCTCTTTCTTTTAATCAAATGATAGGAGACACAAGTATGCTTAATTAAACCCCCTATCTGATTAAGGCATTTGTTAAAAGATTCAACCACAATACTGATCAGTCACAACAAATTCCATGGAAATCAAATGGCCAGCTGTAATAATGAAATCTGGTCAACTTCACAATACTCACGATCTTAGATTTGGTCATTAATCACCTTCACCATCAATTGATCAATCAATCAATCAATCCAAAAAAGTTAGTTAAAAATGAACCTGTGTCGATTTTAATTAATCTACACAAAGGCAAATCGTCAGTTAATCTGAGCAAGAATATTGCTATTCTACGAAATTTATTCAATATAATGAGGCGAATTTTCTAAAGACAGGGGTTATTATTCTTTTTTTATCCCTCAAACATCGACAAATTGACCAGAAAACCACAGTCACAATTACAATATCGGAGCATGGAATCTTTTATTACCACCTTTCCAAGTAGCTTCGCAGCATCCCCCAATTGCACCACCGTTTATATGCCGGAGCTCTCCAAATGCTGGCGGAAACCGGCGGAGCATGCGGTGGCTCCGCCGGAAGATGAGTTTTAACGTTTTTGAGGCAAAATTGCCGGGTTAGTCGTGTGGAGAACAAAAGCGCTATTGAACTCATCTAGAACATTAAAGGACGTTGAATTGAGTAAATTAATTTAGAGTCCATTTGTTATTTTTATCAATTAAAATTACATTTCACCCAATTTGATCAACAACTCATTTATTACAATTGTTTTAAACAACGCATGAGTTCATAGTCTATTTGTTATTTTTCACTCAATTTAATCTATAACTCATGTATAACTGGGTAAATCGAACCCATGACTTTTAGTTTAGGTGTCTCGTTTTTTTTTTCTTATTATTTTGATATAAAACACTACATTATAACAAATTGTTTTGGGCAACTCGAACCCACGACTTTTAGTTTTGGGGTCTTGTTTTTTTATTTTTTTTTACCCTTATTATTTTGATATACAACACTACATTACAATTGATTAGATCACTATTCCCAATTGGAGAACTCCTACAATTTATAATCATCAAATATATCGAAAAAATTATAAATAAACTACTATATAATAAAAATAAACTAATATATAGTTACAATAATATCCATATTCACAAAAAATTGAGCCCAAAACTTAAATTACGGAACTTCCACCTCACTATTGAGACAAAACTGCATCAATTTTAGGGGTCTCGTATTCATCTATTATTTTTAACAATACGACCTTGTGAATTGCTTAAATTACTACGCAACCCATAAATAAAAAAATTGACTCTTTATTTCCAGTTTTTCCACTCATTTATTTAAATTTTTGTAATCCAAATAATTGGACGGCAAACATGCGTACAAAAGTGACCGAATATTTTCCAACATAATGTTTATATTCCATTACAATACCCCAACCTCAGATAGAAAACACAAAATTCTGGAACAGCAACCTAAGCAAAAAAGAAATGGAAGAACCGTGTCCGAAACAAAACACATCATTACATTCTCTGCTATGTACATCTCGTCTTCCGTTTCAACAACAAAAGAATACAGATCACCAAATTTTATGAGAAGATAGTTTGAAGAACTCTAATGGTTCTCCACATGTTCTTCCTCGCCCAAAATCTGTCTTATCATGAAAGACCGCATCACGAATCATCTTCATCATTCTCTTTCGTGCATGCACTCACCTCGTTCGCAGTCATGCCTCAAGCTAAGAGAGGCAATCCAGAGTACTCCGGCGAGTAGTTTCAGTTAACCCCCACCAAATCTACCTGATATATCATGGTGATGACGCAGAGTTCCAATGTCCTGGTCGTCTTTCTTTTCTTGAAAGTAGGTAGCTAACATAACTTTCTTGATGAACCAGGTCGTTATCTGCATCACTCGCCCTTCAAATCGACAAATACTGAGAATTAGACTTCTCAGTTGCCGTGACAACAGTATGCTTCTCCTTCTTCCAGCCTGAAGAAACTGATAGAAAAAGTATTTTTAGACTCCATTTATGTGTATTTCACTTATCTTTCTATTCAACAATAAATTAATAAATAAACAAAGATAAAATAACAAGTGAAAATGATGCTTTCAAGGAAAAAACACCTTAATCCTTGAAACTCTCCTCATCTCTTGTTTATGCGAAGATCCAGTCTCCATCTCCATGCTTATTTCTGCCCCCATTATTAGGTTGCCCGTCCTCTGGACAACCAAGGTCTGCACGGTAGTTGGATTTGCAACACCATGGTCACAACACGGTGTGGATTTCTTGCTCGTGCTCCATATGCGTGATAGAATCAATCTCCATCTCTTGTTCACAGTAAGCTCCCATTTCTCTAACTCTTTCAACTCCCTGCTCCTTTCCGCAGCCAAATTCCCAAATGATTTAAAGTTTCCATCATGGAGATTCGGCATTCCCCTCCTGAAGAACAAGAAAACAAATAATCATGCATCGGAAATAATCATATTGCTTAAAACATTAAATTTCTGAATTGAGATTGAGAACAAAAATTTTGTCCTCATCTTCTTTCTTCTTGTGAGTTTGTGCGTCTAAAGATTTTTGGCCAAATTTTAGTCAAAACTACCAGCAAAATCTGACCCTAAAGCACAGTAACCAAGCAAGAAATTAGCAATCCATCAGAAAGAAAGTTCCAATAAGAAAAACATAAATGCAAGAACTGGTTAAACACACACACACACACACAGATATATTGTAAGAAAATAAACATCAAGAAAATTCCAAATCAATTTGATTTCAGACCTATAAACTTCCCCAGCAAACATGATCATCAGTGACCAGGAAATTGCTTTTCCATCAGAGAAGGCTTTGGAAAATAAATTGTGAAAACTCTTAAACAGAAACCAAAAGAAATCACTTAATTGGGATGACTCCCTTTGCGTTAAGGGGAGGATGGGAGGTCGGTATTTATTTGCATCAGATGTGTGACACGTGGATTATCCCTCGCATACATTACACGAATGATTGACGCGTGCCTCACTAACGTGTCACACATAGATAATGCATGCCTGCATGGTGTAAAATTATGACGAATGGCACGCAAGCTCCGAGATGTAACGTATAGATGCCTATTAAAGCGTGTTTTCATATAAGTAATAAAACAAATGTGTATTAAGCAACCATCTAGTGAGGATAACAGGTCAATACCAAATATAGTCATACTAACCCATGCATTAATAACAATAGACGCACGCTTAGCAGAAGCGAAACGCTGTCTAGTGTGGTAAATAGCTCTAGTCTCTACTGGTCCCCCTGTCTATTAAGCTTCCCTAAGCTACCTAATCAACCTTTCCTGCATACTAACATATTAAAATCTTCGGTCTTTGATACCTAAACATGAATACCTCATCACTGATTATCCTCAAAAGCTAAAGCACCAGTTCATTAAACAATATAGAAATAATTACAAGAAATTGGAAATTTTTCTCAAATTTGAATATGTAATATCATAATAATGGTATAGTTTTAATCATTTTATTTTTGTTTTGCTGTTCTATACAAAACCCCATGACCTTAGTGAGGTCTTTCATTCACATTTCTTTCCACCAAGAACATTTCTAAAACTCTTTGACCCCCGAATTTGGAGTATCATACTTTCACGCAAATCACAGGGTTCAGCAAGCAATGGATATTCCGCAAATGCATCAAATACATCTAAAGTTGAGATGAAGAGAGAACTCATGAAAAATGCCTAGTTTGTTACTGGAGTGTTTATTACTCCAATATTTACACCGCGAAATCTATTAGACATTACCATCATATAACTTTTCATATCAGCATTCTCATCAGTTATTATCGTAAGCAAAAGATAGTACACTTCATCTCATTGATACACGTTATCTTTCCCGAGGAACTAAGAAGGAAAGCTCTAAAAATTTGTGTAAAATTATCCTTCAGTTATGCGCAATTAAGTGTCATGCAATATTACATAATTCTATCCAACATAGACAGCATGAAATAGGACTTCTACCATCTCATTCGTCAAAAGGTTCAGTGTTCATCCTTAAGATCATAGAAAGTTTTACGTGTTCCGAAAATTAAATAGCATGTCAATATTAAAGAGTTCTAATTTCTTCCCCATAGTGATGAAAATTGATCATTAATCACCTTCGCCACATCTTTTGCACATACCATCATCGTTTACAAACTTAAACCAAATATGGTCGGTTTGATTTCATTAACAGTGATTCCCTATTTCCTGCATTTCAGATTTTTATTTAATTTTTGAGCTCAAACTAAGAGCTTGTTATTATTATTTTTTTCCCCTAAACACAATCCAATGTGAATTTTCACAAAACTGAAGGATCCCAACTTTCTAATTCAGTCTCAAACATTAAATAATTCAGCAAAACAGAGTAAAAATAAATAACCGTAAACGCCTAAACCTCTTCCTTCTTTGAGGAATCGATTTGACTTTCAACTTGAGCTAATAGCTAGCCCCAATCAAAAAGGCTATATATCAAAGGTCAGAGAATAAATCCAAGTATCATGAAACTAGAATAAGCAAATCAATAGAACCAGAAAATTGAACGGTTGAGAAACAGTTAGAAAATAAATTACTAGCATCATGTGAGAAACCAAAAACTGGATAAAGATCCCCGCGCTCCCCCCAGCGGCCATGAGTCGACTCTGTTCCGACGCAGCACCGCCGTCCCCGGCGCCCGGTCCTCGAAATCTTTTTCCGATTTTGGGGCTGAGTTTGCAGCGGATGACGACGGCGGTCCGGCGGCGGTGCGTAGGTGTATTTGTCAAAGTGTATGTATATCATATATACATCTTGTTTTCATTTTTTTTTTTTTTTTTTACAAAAGGAAATCATAAAAGCAAAATTACGTAAGACTTCATAAATGATGATTTTAATAATATCTGAATCTTAATATCTGCATCAAAAACTTATAAATAAAAGGGAGTCCTTTAATTATCAAAAAAAAAAAAAATGGGAGTCCATTTTCCTTTTGTTACATCACAAAGCTCAATTTCATTTTCCATTTTGTTCACATTCAACCATTTTGACAAGTAAAACTAAAATAACTACTCTCTCTCTCTCTCTCTCTCTCTCTCTCTCTCTCTCTCTCTCCACTTTTTCAATCTCTCTCCTCTCTCCTGCCTAATTTCATCTTCTATTAAATTATTTTACTTTTCACTTATTTTAAATTTAATAAATACTAAAAAAGATTTATTCATATCAAAAATATAATATATATCCATACTTTCAATTATAAAGATCCAAGGATATAATTAAATTATTTTTTACGCATGCATTGAATGTGCTCAGCTGCTAGTATTTTGTTTTTTTTTTTTCCCAATAATTTGTATCACAAGTTTTGGAAAATTGATTAAGGAGTAGAGATAATAATATTTAGGATGGTTAATGAACTAAGGAAAGCATTGGCTTGGACTTCATTAATAAAGTAGCTAAATGTCATTATTATCATCTTATAAACTAGTACATCCATCTTATTTGTCCAAAAGGTTTAATAATTAATTTTTAAAATAAAATTCAATATTTTATAAGTTTGTAACACAACATATAAGTTTTATCTTATAAAATATAAGAACTAATAAGATGTTTGAAATAAGTTCCGCCAAACACCCTCTACATGTATTACACGAAAAAACACTACATAAATTTCGAAACATTTTATATATGTGTGTGTGTACAACTGCTTCTTCCATCCTAAATCAACAAAAGAGTATCAAAAATTTTTCTTCCGTTTTTCTATTCACCTTATATTCTACTTTGAACACACGACATACATCCAACTAGAAGAATAAAGAAGGTAGAATAGATAATCTAATCCAAAAAAATCCTAAAGAGCCCTCGAAAAAAAGAAAAACATAAAAATTGTTACGAATCGCCGTGTTGATTGTTATTATGATCAGGGTCCGTATCATCATCGTCCTCATCTTCTTGTTCTTGATGCTCATGAAGATTGCTGGGGAAGGCTGGCAACGAAGATGTGTAAGGCATAGCACTAGCACTACTACTAGAGCTGTTGATGCTCCCTTTCTTGTGATTGTGAAATTGGTGTGCAATGAGCAATCTACGCCTCTTGTTGATCGCATGCTCCTTCTTACACAGATCCTTCGACTCCTCGAGCCCTAATTCGCTCAGGTTCACGAACGATTTCGACCTCCCATTGTAGTGGCTCGAAATCCCCCTCCTGCACACAAACACGAAATTGGGAATTTTTATCTGAGGGGCGAGATTAAATTATTACAATACATGAAAAATATTTTCTTTCTAAATTTTAATAGAATTATATGTAAAATAGTTGTCTGCCCCTTCCAGAGCTCCTTTACTACGCACACGACAAGAAGTTCACATAAATATGTACTGATCAAATTTTTACAATATATGAAAGATATATGTGTGTGTGTGTGTATATATGTTGAATTTTGATAGAAATGCATGTAAAATATCGGTAAATATAGACTTGAGGGGGAGCGAGTGCCCCTTCCATAGCTCCTTTAGTACAAATAGTACATACGCTACAACAAGTTCACATAAATACGTACTGCAAATTTTTAAAGACATACATTGCTTTCAAATTTGTAGTTTTCATGCTGAGGTGAATATTGTGCATGTGTTTTTTGTGTGTTTTGATGTGAGGGTGTAAAAGGTTCACAGAATTTTTGTTGGTAAGTTCAAATCTCCATCACAGAAGGCAAAAAGCTTAGCCTAAAAGCAGAGATAGATCAGATAGAATGTCAGAATAATGGAACAAATGAAAAATCAGTATCCAACATAATTCAAAATCAAAGCATTTTTTTTTTCAAAAAGGCCAAATTACAGTTACCTCCCTTAAAGTGTGCCGAAATTATCAAAAAAGAAAACCCCTCAGGTGTGTGTAAATATTCACTTACTTCATTGGCAGAGAAGCTTCAAGCGCAGCGAGGCAATCCAGAGAACTCCGGCGGGTGGGTTCACCGGCCTCCGCCTGTTCCCCCTCGCTGTCAAAATCACTCGACGCTGGAGAATAATCGGTGTCCTCCACTCCCTTTCCTTTCTTCTCCCGGCCATTGCCGTCATCGTCGGAGCCCTGCATTCCCCCACCAACCGCCACCTGAGACATGGTATCAACAACTAACTAGCAACTCAAGAACAATGCAATTTACTCTGTTTTTTTCTTGAAACTCACTAGCTACTCAAACTAGCCTTTCTTCATCACTATTACTCACAACGCTAAAGAACACTTACAAATCTTTCTTGGTAGAGGAATGGGATGATGGGCTCCTATTAATTGACATGAACAAGGGGGGTGGGGCGGGGGTGGGGTGGGGAGTAGGTGCTCAAAGGATATGGATATGATTCTATGAATGAGAATCCAAAATATAGTTGAGGTTGACGAAATTCCGGCACTTTGTAGTGAGAACTTGACAAACCATTCTGAGGCTGCAGATCAATTTTTTCTTTTTTCTTTTATTGTTCATTTATTTCTTCCACTTTTTTGCGGATAAAAAAGAGAATATGAAGATTGCAATTTCTTGAAAAAACTTGTTTTGATAATCTGATTCTATGTATCTTGAGAAGAACAGAGTGGATATGATTATAACGAAACAGGGGGCTAGCTTTTCTTTATTTTTTCAAGGATTGTTTGGAGAAGAAGATGGGAAAAGAATACAACAGTAACGAATATAGAGACGGGAAAGAAAACGGAAAAGGCGAGCGACGAAGACGGTTTGACACGTAGAAATTTTTAAATCGGTTGGTTTTGTCAATTAGTACGAGTGCAATTGGTATAATGTAATAAATGTTGGATAATATTTGAAGACTTTTTTTTTTGTTTTTTTTTTAATAAAGTACTATTCGAAGATTTATTAAAGGGATGGTATAAAAATATGAATCACATTGATGACTGTCATACAGTGGTTCTTCCCCACTAACAAGACTGACATCTTACGTTTGATTTTTCATCAAAATGTGTCGATTGTACTTTAATTTTATAGTAATTTTTTATATTTTAATAGTAATTTTGTTGTCTCTTTCTAATAAAAATAGTTAAATTTATATTTTGAATTATTGTATATAATAGTTCGATTAATACATGAATTGTTAATGTAATTAAATAAGATGTATTTTTTAAATTACATATATATATATATATAATTAATGATTCTTTCCCGAACCCCACCCCTTTTTTATCCAATCATCAATACAAAGTTTAGTTCACCTTGAAAAGCTAATAAGATAGGGCCAATACGAAATATAATTATGTTGATTGTCAACATTATATTGAGATAATTTGATTAAAGGTTACATCTATCCCCAAAAAATAATTTTTGAAATATTATATTCAATTATTCTAAAGGATAGTTTGAACAAAAATTGTATCCAACCGTTTATGAATGTTTTTATATGAATGAGAACCGGAGTTAAACCAAGCTGAATACCTCAAAACCGACGGCATAATTATCTCATTTAACTAAATGCTTCTTTTTTTTTATATTAGTCACTCGATTTCGACTCATTAATCAACTAATTCGGATCGGGTACTGCAGGCCCATTATGAAGACGACCCTCTCAACCTAGTTGCTCTATTCAGAACGCCAGGGTTCGAACCCTTGACGTTGCTTAAGGGATCTAGCGTCTTATCCCGCTAGACCAACTGTTAGTTGGTAACTAAATGCTTCTTTTGATTAGGTTATTACGATTCTAATCCTTCTAACCTCTTAAATTTTCTGTTTATGGAAAAGTAAATATAATACAATTTAAAACTGTAATTTTTCTTTTTCCACTCATTCCAAATTCATATTATTTTGAAAATTTTAATATATTTATAATAAAACATAAATAGCTAAAATCTACATAAAATATTATTCCACGGGGACGAGGAACGATAAGAACATAACTTGATTCACAATAAGTTCCCAAAAAGTATTTGGGCAGGAGGATGAATGTTACAAAATATTGATGCAAGTTTGTAATTATATAAAAATTTTGGAAAATAAGATCATCGTACCGACCAAATACCACGCACATAGTTTAAATATGGTAGATTTTATTGTTTCTTCAAAGCTAAATTTTCTAGCCGTAACTATTACAAAATTGAATATGACTGGTGGAAAGAAGTACACATCGTGTTTAAGAGCGTGACGAATATCCAGATACGAATTCTGACAATATACGTATTATTATAAAAGGTTAAAAAAAAAAAATGGGTCAGGAGTTCGTAATATATATATATATGGATAGTGTGTGTGCGCGTATTCTAAGAAAAAATAATTATAATGTCTTGAGTGGTTTTGATTTTTCTTTTTATTTAAAGGGACGGTTTATTAGCTTAAATTTAAATTTTATAGTAATGATGTTTCATGATATCGTGATAATACTATAATATATTGTGTATTAGTGAAACTCTAAATTGTTGTTCGTGAAAAACCAAGTTTACTACTTAAACAAGATCTTACTAAGTACGAATCTCGAAATAAAGAAATAACAAGTCACAGCTTTAAATACTAATAATATAAACATTACTGTATTTAATGGTAGTTTTTTTTTCATATTTGATAATTCATTATAAATGATCTAATAATTTATGTTTTATTTTTAATTTATTTAAGATGTGCACAATTGTTCCTCAAACAAAATGAGTCGAAGTAGAGTTGAATTGAAATTTTTGATTGGTATTTTGATAATCAGTAAAATTTCAATCTTTCTGTTAGTTCATTGTACCAAATCGAATTTTTTCCAAGAAAATTTTGAATTTAATTTATAATGCTTTTTATATTGTCCGTTTATTATGCATTTCAAGTATCTTGTTTAATCTTTTTTTTTTTAAAAATGTTGATACTCTAATTTCTACCCTTTAAACTAGTTAATTACAAATCGGACCCTTTTGCGGTCAAATGGACGTCAAAGAAATTAATCACGGTTTCAACTCGGAATGAGAATAACATAATTTTCAAAAATTCTCAAATTAGTCATATATTGACGCTATGTGTTTACTCTTTGATAATTTACAACCCAATATATAAATACTGTGGTCTAACTAAATAGTAAATAGTAACACAGTTCTCTTTTTCTAGATACTAAATAGTTGAACTTGAATAGCATATATAAAATTATTTTTTACTAAATATTCTATATATATATTTCAACAATTTTTATTAATTATTGTTGATGTTCATTTCCATCATCACATTCGAAAGGCCCCCCTGCAAGATATTGTCCCGCACTGCCTTGAGATGGTAGGTTTTTGCCCTTTGAAAAGGCATCTCGCAAGGTGAGGGAGGGCTGGTGCTTATAAACTAGCCAAGACCCTCGTCTCCTTCCGATGTGGGACAAAATATGGTCATATCATAAGTTCCCCAGACGAGGGACTTACGTGAGGCCTTCAGCCCCACGGTGGGCGCCATTGTTGATGCCCATTTCCATCATCGCACTCGAAAGGCCCCCTTTACGAGGTATTGTCCTGCACAGCTTTGAGACAGTGGGGTTTTGCCCTTTGAGGCCTCACAAGGTGAGGGAAGACTGATGTTTATAAGCTGGTCAAGACCCTCGTCTCCTTCCGATGTGGAACAGAATATTGTCACATCAGTTAAACTATCTACTTAACTTTTTATATATTTATTAAATTTATAATGAGCAAAAATTTAAATTAAAAATAAAATGATTTTTTTGATTAAAAATTAATAAAATATAATGTAGAAGAATAGTTTGGAAAGAGGAATGTGATAGAGAAGCCAGAAGAGAATAGTAAGAAAGAGAGTTTTGAAAAAAAAAATGGTTGAGAAAGGTGACACGAGAGAGAAGACATGAGAGTAGTTACATATTTGAAAAACCACAATTAAATACACCAAAAAAAAATGTCAAAAGTCCTTACACTTAAAATAATAATATAGATATTAGGGACAAAGAATCGTAGTTTAATTTTATTTTTTTTTTAAAAAGGGAAAGTATATTTAAAGCAAATGGCTTGGTAAAGCTGCGACAATCGATTTGACTACTGATTTGATCGGTATGACATCATAAATAATTAATAACTATTGTATCCAATAATTAATAATTATTATATTCATACATTTAATATTATAAATACATTAAAAATTAGAAATAGACCAATACTAATGAAAAAATGAAAATTAAACAAGAATTTTGTCAAAATTCTAATCATTCTTCCCAAGTCATAGCTTAGATTCATCTCAAAAATAACAATTCAAACGATAAACAAATTTTTCAACTTTAAGTTTATAACGTTCAATTTTTTCAATATTACATAATAACATTCAAGTTCACAGACTAACAATTTTTTTTATATATGAAACTTGAAAGTATTGCTTACAAGTTTACAACAAAATTACTAAAAATACAAATCTCACATGCCCACAATTACAAGTCTTTGTTGTCTTTCAAATCTCCTATGTCCAAAAACAATTACTAAAAATACAAATTTTTTTAATCAAAAAATCAGAAAAATCATTAAAAAAATTTTTTTTGACCCACTCTAGTCCAGTCCATGAACTGGGACCGTTTCAGGCCGATCCTCCCCTTGTTTTGCTGGCCTATTCGGACCGGACCAGACACTGGTCAATCCGACTAGCCGGTCCGGGCCGGATTTGAAAACGTTGATACACACACACAAAGAAAAATAAAAAAGGCGAAGGAGCGGAGCTAGGGACGGGGAAGAAACAAAAGGAAAAATGGAACCCAGAAAACAAATAACATAGAGAACTTTCAAATATTACCTAACATTAAACACAGCTAAAAAAGCACAAGCTATAATTCAAGGGTCTTTACGATTATGATCAATCTCTGCACCCCATTTTTACCTTCTCTATCGATGCTTCAAGCACAAGAGCCTACAAAATGATCTAAAAATTGACAACTGATCAATGTACAAGCACCAGAACCTTTTCTCCAGACAAATGTTACAAACTTCCTCGCTCCCTCCACAGCTACATACAGAACAAGAAGATATGGCAGAGCAAAATTAGTTAAACAAAGACTATAAATTAAATGAAATTTCATGCACGGCATGTTTATTCTTACCCATCCCCTGCTGCAGATGTTACATTACTTGGTAGTTTTCACGTCCATCTACACTGTGCTAGGTATTGGGATTCTCATGGATTTCTTTGCTTGCGCCAGGGTTATTTTTAGGATTATCTTCTCGATCGTCTCTAGTGTGAGCGATTGGGTTCGACATGGAAATAGAAGCCTGACCTCCCTGAGTGTTCTCTTTCAGCGCATTACCTGATGCGGAAGTTTGATGTTTGTCAACTTCTTCTGATTGATTGACTACTGCAGCAGATTGATCTTTAGGTACTCGTTCCACAGGAGCACAACTGGCAAAATCAGCTCGAGTACCTTGATTGCTTTGGACAAGCTCTTTTACTTCATTAGCTAAGGTAGAGGCCAAAGTGTCTTCTGCAGTTTTGGGAGGTCCGATGGATGGAATGGAGGCCTTAGCATTTTCCAGTACAGACGTCACATTCACAACTGGTGCAGTGCTCACCGGATTAGGCTGAACTGCTGGTGCTGCAGGTTTTATAGAGTGACCTTGTGCTTGCTGAGCTTCACTGGGACGTGAGATGTTTGGTTTGGAAGCAGAATAGGTGGTGATCGGTGCCTTTGCAAGGCCATTGCGAATGAAATGCACATTGCTTGGCAGTTGATTGGTAATGCTTCCTGTGGAGGGTTTCATCACAGAACTGCCACCAGTTGTGATGTGTACAACATTTTGAGATCGTGCAGCCTCAATTAGTGAAGAAGCATCAGCCGAGGTAGCTATGCGAGCCCCAGCTGCAACTGCAGCAGCTTTGACCATTGAGTCTGGGGTAGAGGTAGGGTTCATGGAGGGCCTTTTTGTTGGCACATGATGTATCAGAGGGCCAGCTCTTCCCAACTGGTGATCTGCTGGTGATGCAGAAGTTTTTTGAGACTGATGCTGGGACTTAATTCCAACTGATGATATTTTAGAAATAAACAAGAATGATGTCAGGAGTTATGAGGGGCACCATTTGACACTGTATGAACAATTTTCAGCCAGTGATCCACATGCTAAGAGATTAAGAGGGATGGTCCACTGGCAAAGATCTCAAGTCTCCAGAGAAGATTTATTTGGGTAATTGAACAATGAAGAAAAAAGGAGGGGTAGGGGGGAATAGCTGATCAAGGAAAAAACTAAGACACATTAACATTAGCTGGCCGTTGTTTCTTCATCAGAGCTGTAACAATTTGTCCAAGCATCAATTCAGCTATCAATCACTGGCACAGTATTATTCATGCAAAATGTGATTTAAACTGAAGCATGAGGTTTTAGTTTCCAGCTCAAAGCAATCGCTAGAACCACATGTAGAGAGAAATGGAGAGAAATACCAGTACCGATTTGAGAAGCTGCCTTCAAATTGTCGCCCATCGGCATATTAAGGGCTAGGGACATGGCTCGATGAGCAGCAGCCAGTTGAGTTTCAGACTGTTGTGAACTAGTTCCCTCTTTTAAGTTGCCTTGTTTCTTCCTTAGATTGGCCCACCTCTGCACATGTTTATTCCCTTTATTAAACTCAGCAATAACATGTAGGCAAAGCAAGAGCAGAATAAAACCCAGTTAAGCTATTCAAAGTCCAAAGACCCCAACCTATTTGCATGATATAGGAGTGCCTAACATCTATAAACCACTTATAGGCAAGCAAGAGCAGAATAAAACCCAGGAAAGCTATTCAATATCCAAAGACCACAACCTATTTGCACCATATAGTTATGCCTAAAATCTATAAACCATGTTCATAGGGACAGCACCTCAATATTGCCAGATGACATGTATTGATCTTGATATTTGGCAAGGTAAATTACAGCCACACCCACTAGGATTAGCTCCTATTACAATAAAACCATTGTGGTTTTGGAAATCAAGTTACACCCTAAAGGTTTGAAAAGCCGAAGAAACCCTGACAGAATGCATGCACTGACCAAAATTTCCTTAGTGAAACTGAATAAAAAGAAAAACATAAAAGAACCTGAGATAGCTCTGCTGCTTTTCTATCATTCTTGAAATCCCCTCGGGCAATACTAGCCCAATTACGTTCTCCATACTTTTGCACAGCAGCTGTGAGTTTCATGTCCTCTTCAGTAGACCAACCCCTTCTTTTCCTTCGTGGGGGCAAATTAAGTCCAGATGCCCCATTGCTCGGCCTTTTTTCACCACATATGCCAGAAGACAATGGCTGTTTTTGTACAGAAACGGGAATACTAATATTTGTCCCCTGCATACCATTGGCAAGAAGTGAACTATCTAAAGGAGCAGCAATTGACTTGCAACTTGGAATATTGATAGTCAATGGTGCCTCAATAGTTGAATTGTTAGGGAGATTGGGATCATTTGGACAACTGGAAGCAATTAAAACCTGCAGAAAATATATAAATAAAATGAAATGCCCCATCAGGAACAGAAATGGATATAAAAGTTGGCAAGCCGATCAAAACCAAAAAGATTCAACATTATAGATGTTAAAGCTATCATCATATGCATTAAAGTATAAAGATCCTAGCAAAATCAATAGTTAAAAGTGGATCACAGTTAGATAATCTTGTATGTAATACATTCAATTCATTCTTGGGACTAGAAATTAGAGTTGGTTAAAGTTGGATACATATCCCAGCTGAAAACATATTCCCTTTACATTGCTTGGTTCTTGAAGCATAAACTATTAGAAACAACAGAAATGAGGAAATAGTGAATCCAGTGTACCCACAGTACTAATCATTAGCACACGCCAAATGCATATTAATCTAATTAATGACAAGGACAGAACATCCCGGTATAACTACACGCGCGGGAATTCTTGCAACATAACATACATTTTTTAATTCTCAAATTAGCTATTGCATTATTGGAGAGCAGATTCTGCTAAAAATTACCCATAGTAAAGTGTTAAACTTGATGAAGGATTCCCAGAAAAATCCTTGCGACTCTCATCCAACTGAATTTTCTACCACAGCTTTTTGAATCCCAACCACCTCTATCGAAAAAAATAGGAACAAACACAAAAAAAAGAGTGACAGAAAGATCATATCTTTAGCTTGCGCATAAACCCCATCTACGAGAGACATTCATGGTTTCAAATTTTCAACTGAGCATCGCGGAGACAAAACATTGCGACGCAAGAGAGTGGGAGAGAGATAATTGCTGGAGAATAGATTTAGATGGTTAATGGAATATTAACACAAGCTAATAGGATCACACGCAACTTCTGGAGAGGGATATAAAGGTAACTAGAGGTAATATTCAATTCAAACATGAAATTGCTTATTAAGAAATATTTGGACCATTGTCATTTAATTTGAAGATCTCCATTAATAAATTGAATGGAAGTATTCACACAATTGACTCTAGCCGAGCATGGGTCGGTTTTAGATTATTCACAATCAGACCATTTAGCTTTAAAGATTATGAAGATTTTCCTATTCTGAACAGTAAAGATTTCGTAACGGTTACTCTATGTGTCCAAACCATCACGTAAAGACAGTTGTCAATTTCCAGAATAGGACGATCCAAAAACAAGAATCAGCATAGCAATAGCCATATACTTAAAAAGACAGGGATTCGGGTACTGTCTATTCTGTTGACATACTTTAACGCACGCCGCAGCCTCAGCTGAAGCTTCTCGGCCAACAGCAGGAAAAGCTTCCAGCTCATATTCCAAATCACTGTCATCATCCTACAATAAGAAGACACAAAAAGTTCCAATCAGAAATTTAAACTACCAACCAATTAAGAAATACTAGCAGAGCAACTGATATCCAGCGGCTTTGGCATATAATGAGTTTAACCAAGTTCACCTGTACAGGGAAATAAAAGAAATCATTCATAGGAATGCATTGGTTAATTTTATCCCTGAAAGACTAATGAAATTAGGGGAGATCACAGTGCCAATAACTGCTCCAAATCGCACAACAATTTACAGATAGCAGAAAATAATTTATATAAATGAGCTGACCGTAGGGCCTGCATCATGGTCAAATTGGTCGGTTAGGGTTTCTCCATACGCAAGATGGCGCCACAGCATTTGGTATTCCCTTGCACCGGAAATTCCAGTGGCCGAGTTCTTCACCATTTCATGCCAATCAATTTTCTCGCCGGCTGCTTGCGCCACCTCTTGCAGCATCGCCAGAACCGCATTAACGGAGTACCTGAGGAAATTCACCCCAATAAAGGCAGAAACGAGAATGGAACCATTTTTTCTTCAAAATAAGAGACGAAACAAGAGTTACCTCTGTAATAGAGCGGCTATGTCTACTTCGCTGATGGTTCCCTTCTTTCGCCTCTTCGATTTGTCAACCATTGTTGGACTGCTGTTGCTATCACTTCGATAATTGGACCAGTGGCGAAAAACTTTAGAGAGCGAAAATAGAGGTTTTAGAGAGAGAGAGAGAGAGAGAGAGAGAGAGAGAGAGAGAATGAAACTGACAACGCCCAACAACGGAAAAGGAGACTGAGTGCGGACAAGTTAAACAAATTCTAATTTGATTGTCAAAAAAAAAAATACCTTTAATTAGTTCCCCATTACAATTGAAGAGAGAGAGAGAGAGAGAGACACTCCAGATAATATCATTTTTTTTTTCTTTTTCTTGTGGAACTTAAAATTATTTTATTAGTCCCACTTCAAAAGGAATCATTTCCGCCTCCTTGCAAAAGGAATGAATTGTAATTAATTTGTAATATACAGCACGAAAATATGACAATTTAAACTTAAAAAATGAAGTGATTATAACTTAAACTTTATGGATCATTAATAACATTCTTTAAATTCATGTAAATGTAAATATATTTTTAATATTTGGCACCGAATACAATATGAAGTGCTTGAATCTTTTCTTCGATGATCTTCACGTAAATACAGCACTAAAAGGGACTGTTGCTGGATGAAGCATTTCGTCGAACAGGATATTGGCATCTGTCTAAGCATCAACTGAAAATGCTCCCTTGGTGAAAATTCTTTTACGAATCGAAAAATCATGCTAAAGAAAATTAATGGAGGGTTTAATGGATTGGGAGTCGCAGAAATACAACAATCGTTCTTCATTACAGTGCTAAGTGAAAAACAGGCTAATCTCAGAAATACATTATTCTAAATAACCGTTCCAATAATTCTTACAGTTGTGATGTTCTTACAAGGCACTGAATTTGTTTCACATTTTTGTTCTCTCCTAATGAAGTCGAATAATTACTTATGCATCTCATGCAGCTTATCCCAAATAATTGTACAAACAGCTAGAAAAACATAATGAACTTTTTGCTGCACTAGTGATTGAATAGCAAATAAAAGTATGTGATGAATGATTAGATATATAAGTTTAAATTTCCAAAGATTCTCAGGTAGCAGCTACAAGAAAATGAAGTCTTTAAGATGGCTACAGCTTTGTGATATCCAAGAATTCATGCAACTAGCCCTCAAAAGCATCCGGTGCTGCCTCCTATTATTTATCCGACCGAAGATATTGATGATCAGAGAGTAACCCGAAAGCCGATATATACATTGAAATCAGTAACCCAGGCACTGATGCAAACCACGCGGTCACTTCACAGTTGGAGAAGCTTGATACTGATCCACAAGGCCATTGTTGAACTTCTGACTCGTATGCCTCACCTTAAAACTGCCATGTTTTGCGGGCTTGGGATGAAACAGAGAGTTGAAGATTTTCTCTAACGATTGTGCTGTATATTTTGCGTATTTGCTTGCGCTCTGGTCCTGTTCAACCAATGGCCCGTAATTTTGCATGTAGCTGCGATAAACAGGCACGATAGTCTGAATTATAACCTGGCACATCTTCTCACGCAAATCTTTGTCTGCAATTATCCAGTTGGCCTGCTTCTTATACATGTCATCAAAAGCTTCATTGAAAGCTTTCAATCTCTGCTTTACCAAATTCCGAGCGGTTGCACGCCCACCAGAGAACAAAATGAGTCCTTCCCTGCTTAAAAGAGCAGGAAGTTTGCCCCAGCTCTCTCGCAAGAACATACTAGAATAATATTCCTTGTATTGTTCGTGTTCTCTCAACCAAGAATCTCCCAGAATACCACCGAGCTTAGTGCCTTTCAGATACTTATACAAATGCCAGTGATTGTTCATCAAGAACAGATAGGATGCAACAGCATCTTCATAACCCTTGGACCATGTTTCCAAGTTCAGCTCAATGGCTTTAACTAAATTCAGAAGCTCGACAATAAGGATTTTCTCTTGGAATTTTTCATGCTTCCAACTTCTTTCAATCACCAAAACTTGTGTAAGGATTGGCTTATAGTCATCCCCGAGAAGCTTATTGCAATAATCAGTAATAAAAGTCACCACTCTAGGAACACTGCAATCCGGAGGGGGCGGAGTGTGTCTTTGCAGCTCAACTTGAACCAAAAGCTCCCAGAAAATCTCGCAAGACCCTTCGATCAACCTCTTGATTAGATCCCTTGTCAGATTTTGAATCTCAGCGCAAGGAGCTCCACCAAAGAGTCTATTAAAATCCAATCTTAGCTTACTTAAGGATGCAAAAATGTCCAGCAGTTTCAATAGCTTGATTGGATCCTTCTTACTTTCAGTGACCGTTTTGGCAAACTGTAGGAAAGCAAGAATTCCCGCCTGAGCAGCTATTTTAGCAAAACAGCTTTTCCACACATCCAACCCCATCCTCTCAAACACGTCAATACACAGTTTGTACTCAGCTTCAAACAGGTGCTTCACAGCAAATTCCAGATGCTTGCCCCACTGAGCTATATAACCCTCAATGCTCGCCACATCATTGAACTCAGAGACCGAAATTTCAAGATAATCCAAATTGAGTGCTTGCAAACTAGCACGAACATTTGAACTCCGCACCTCAATGTAAATGGATATACACTTTTCAAGTCTGCCATTAGCAATCAATCTCCCTAAAATAGCCTGTAACTTCTGAATAATAGTAACAGGCAAAGGTGATGAGGCAATGCAAGCTTGTTCGCCAGGCAAGGTTGGAGCGGACATAGGCAATGGAACACTATTCTCCGTAAGCAACCGCCTAAACTCATTCTCCAATCTGTTCAATGCAACCTCAAGCAGCCCCCCATCAAGGCAGCCCTTTTCCTCGCCCGCCTCCAATTCGCGAAGACTATTCAGTGCCTTCTTTAGATCTGAAATAAACCATTCATCAGCCACGTTATGATCTTCCAAATACTCCACTATATCAGCCAACCACTGAATTGCCATCACACAATTGTCTCCCAAGAATTTGAGTGCCTCTTCGAGACGTTTGAGCACACCGAGATACCCAGGGAGATCATATTGAGGATCAGACAAAGATTTTTCAAGACCGTGAATAGCATCAAAAACCTTAAGAACTGCAGCTGCAGGGACCACAGCTCTGTTGATGTGGCCACCAACAGCACTGAGGGCATCTCTTTCAGCCCGAATAGGCCGAATGGCAACTTCTAATGAAGGTAATCTTTGGTTAATCTCATCTAATCTCGGCCCGGCTTTTTCTAAAGCCAAGCCCAAAGCCTTGGATTTATCCACACTGGCTTTCAACGACTTCCTAGCAGATAGCAAATTTTCAAAGCCTTTATCCATCAGGGCCTATCAAATCACCAACAACTAAGCCCCAACAAATTACTTTTTTTAAAAAAATAAATACCACAATTTATCTACCTTAAAATGCTCAGATTCTCCACCGATCCACCGACAGGAAAAGACTTGATTTTTCCTTAATTTTTTTCTTCCTTTCCTCTTATTTTTGCTCTTTCTGGAAGAATTTAAACAAAGAAATGAAAAACTCAATCTGGGTTCTTGTAGACCAGAACTTCCATTCCTTCCCTCCGCCTAACCTTAACCCGAAGATATAAAATCAAGAATTAATATCCCCTCCAGCTAAACCAACAAAAGCCCCAGAAAAATCAAGACAACTCTGATCTCAATGTACTTAGGAAAACAAATTAAGGGAGTGAGAGACAGAGAGGGAACTCACGAAGTATTCGATGGGAAAGGGATCGGTTCAAGAAGTCAGTGCAACTTCACACTGATACAGGCTTGATGTTAGAATCTGAAGGCAGAATGTGAGCTCTACAGAGAGAGAGAGAAGGGAACCCTAAATGGGGAAGTGAAAAAGGAAGGCTTTTGGGGAAGCACCGTTATGCTAAAAGCCTCGAAAGCCGATGGATCTCGCCAATGTGCTTGACAGTATATTGCTTTTTCACCTTTTGTTGTCTTCCTATTTTGCATCTGCCCTTTCTTTTGTCTGCATCTGCCCTTTTAACTTAAAATAATAAAAAGAGGAATCTTTGAGAATCATAACTCATAATTGAAAACAAGGAAGTAATTTCAATTTTCCAATCATGTCCTTTTTAACAAATAATTATGCCAATTATTTTCTTTTTAGTTATATTTTTTTACCTCAAATCACAACATGAATTATATTTTTACTATAATACTCCTTCGGTTCCAAATTATTAACTAAAAAAAAAAAATTGTCCACAGTACTTGTCATTTAAAAATTTCAAGAGAGCATTTATTTTTTTTTTTTAAATTTACTCTAGTTTTTTGTAAACTAAAATTCATTAAATATCTTAATACAATTTACTAAAAAGAGGGATATTAATTAACTTAATTGGTATGCGTGGAAAAACCTAAAATAGCTAATATAATCGGACTAAAGGAATATAATAAAAAACAAACTTTATTGCTCCCTTAATTACAAATTATTAGAGTTTTTAACGAGTTTTTCTTATCCCGCGATACTTGTTATTTTGAGGAATCGAAGAGAGCATTTAATTAATAATTCTAACCCTATTAATGACTTGTTGAAATTTTAATTATTACAAACAAGTGCATTAAGTATTGATTTAAACAGACTATATGAGTATTATGTATGTAAGAATATATTTAGAAAAAAAATGCATTAAATATTGTGTTGTTTTGACAATTTCAAACAAATACATTAAATATTGACCTAAACAGGCTATATGAATATTATTAAATGTGATGATAAATTTGAAAACGAGAATACATTAAATATTGCTTTATTTTATTTTTTGAACTAGCTAGTATTTTAAAGCAAAACTAAAATGTCAAAACAACATATATTGTAAAACACATGTAATACTAAATTTGTCAATATTGATAATATTTAATAGATTTTCAAGGCTTTATCAAAGCTCCAATAAAGTGGACAATGAATATATATATATATATGCATACATATATATTCATTAAGTTCAATTGCAAACTTCAATTATAAAGTGAATAGTCTAAAGTAAATCCTCGAATAATGCATGGCAAATTTATTTTAATATTCCCTCCGTTCCATAATAATTGTCGCTTTAAGATTATGTACAATAATTAAAGAAATAGATTAAAGACATTAAATATAAATTATTTGACGAAAATACCCTTTTAATAAATTAAGTTATTAATTTCTCTCATCAACTATTAATCTCCCTCTCCTAAAGTTATATTCGGAAAAGATTAATAAATTCTTTCTTGATACGTGAAAACGATATATATTATGGGATTAAAAAAAAATTCCTAAAGCGATAACTATTATAGGATAGAGGGAGTAGCCTATAAAAATACTCTCCGTGGCCTATAAATGCCGATTCACGATCAAAAATATTCAAAAGATCGCTAAATTATTATAAATATATATCCGAGAAAAGGGAGAAAAAAAGTGTAAGCCGAAAGTTAATTAATTACACGGGAGCTCATTTGTCTTCCATGTATATCATTCACCTTTTTTTTCACTTTTTCTTTTTCTCTTTTGTTATTTTATTTTATTTTTTAATTTTTTTTTGGCAAATTGCCAGGGTGGTCCTTCTTAGTTCATTGAGAAATAATTACAGCTTTTTACGAACTCTTAACGAATGAGAGATTAATCATGTCGAACAAAAAGTACATGGATTTGCTTTATTTACTAGATTACAATCATCAGGTTTAGCTAATAATCGAAATTAACTCCTTAAATTAGATTAACGATATCATTAGGTAATATTGGCCAGCTGCAATTGTGTTGAAATGAGCTGCGCGATAATTAAGTTCAAATAATCAAATTACTGTTGACATAATAATATTAACAATACTGTCGGACATAGAACAAGATAAACGGGTATTTGCAAAAATTTCAACTTTTTAAATTATTAGAAGAAAAAATAGAAGTCAAGGTTGAAAGTGCTTTTAAATTTTGTATTTTTCTCATTACTTCTACGAAAATTAAAAGCAAAGATGCGAAACAAAACACTTTTCAGCAGTCTTTCTCAGTTAAAAGCACATAATCACTTTTTTCGCTTTTAATTTTTTGCAAACACCCTCAAAATTAATTGAAGAAAACAAATTTCTTTTTCTTTTTCTTTTTCTTTTTTAAACATTACACACACAGGCGCACTCATATTTTTTCGGCCCAATCTATGACTATACTAATTCAGCGATACAGATAATTAGCATATTGGGTTACAGACTTACAGTCATTTAAGTTTCAACCAATTGATGATTTTTGATAAAGGCACCAGACGAGTAGGATTGGGCTTCCATATATTGTGCCTGACCCAAAAGAATCTCAGATAGCAAATTAAAGCCCAAAACCAGGGTCGGCCCTTTTAATTGACATTGGTTTTTATTTTATTTATTCTTTTTTCTAGTTGATAGATATGAAAATCTAGGGGTGGCAAAATTGATCGACATACATGAGTCCAATCCAATTCAACTAATTTTTGATTGAGTTGGGTCTTAAAATTTTATAAATGGATTGAAGTGGGTTGGATTTTGATGGGTTACAAAATGTTTTGAGTTTTAAATGGATCAAAGCGGTTTCTATATAGGTTTACACAATTCATAAATGGTTCAAAAAAAATATTATAATTTGATAATACTTCATAAAATTAAAAATGAGTGATATATATATATATATATATATATTTACGAATTAAAGGATATGTTAGACAAAAAATAAATAGTTGAAAATTATTCAAAATTATATTGAAAAAACATATTTATTTTGTATGAACCCGTTATAGAATCGCACCAATCTGCTATTAGTCTGCTTCAAATCCATTATTAGATCAACCTATTTACAATCCGCTCTCTAAAACACATTTGAAAACAAACCAATTTTCAACTCGATCCAATAAAATTCAAGAACAAGCTAAATTGACCTTTTTTTTTCATAAGTTCAAGGGTAGGTCAGGAAACCCATTGTACTCACAAGAAATTTTCTTTCGCCTAAACTCATTAAATGTAAGCTCAATTTACTCACTTCAACCCCACCAGCACATCAATGAATTAAGATCTACACTTCATCGAATTAAGCATTACAATCCAATTACTTATCAATGGCGAAGTCACGTATAAAATAGAAGATACACATACGCCATCTAATTTTAAAATTATTCCATGGTTATGTAGTTATATTAGAGTGATTGTTCTAGTTAACTTTCAAAACACTCATTTCAGCGTATCGATGCTTTTTATTTAAATTTAATAATTTTATTGCTTGTAGTTCATAGGCAGTAGTTACACCTTCTATCCCTTAGTTCCTGGTTACATTACTGCTCTAGCCCATAATAGCCCGAAAATTGAGGTGATTAAGAAAGTATAAAGCAAAGAGCAATGTATTTATGACTATGTAAAGGGTGGCACAATCTTAGCCAAATAGTCCAGCGCAGACTAGTCAATTCATCACCATACACGTTTTGTTTGCGAGGTCCACATGAGCTTCCTAGCAACGGGTCTATTTCTGAACTTGAAGAGAAGTCCACGGACCTTCTAGAGGTTTCCTAATTCGAGTACTACTTTTGGCCCATTAGGACTTTAGTCATATTAATATAAATATTTCAATTCATGAAATTATTATGTGTGTATTTAATATTTTATTCAGATAGTAATAAGTTTTATTTTCAAATGTTGGCTTGATTGAACATAAATTGAAATTCCACACGCCCACGATAGGAAATTTATTTAGCTCTTGGATGGGCGAGTTAGATTTTCATGTAGCTTATTTATAGTTGTGATTTAAAATATAAGGGTAATTAAGTAAATCGCACTTCATAGTCATAATGCTAAGTGAATGAAATTAAGAAAAAAACCCAATTGTGATCTTTTTTCGTATGCACTTTTTGTTACACTCATCTATTCATGCCTATGTGTATTGTTTAGTGATTAAAATTAGGGAAGACAAATTACAATAAGGAAAAGAATTGCAAATTACACATCATACGAAAAATGTTGCACAAGATTTGCACCGGATAAAACCATAAGAAATGGCAACGAATCAAAACATTTATTACTATTAAGAAAACATTGCCTATAAAAATAGTTTTTATTACATAAATTCATTAAATTCATATATGAAGTATATGTATGTGTGTGTATATATGTAAGTATATATGTATGTATGTGTTGAATATTCCACATCGATTAAATCACATGTGGTATGATTAAATCCGGTTTTTCAGCATCACGTGCTCTATTTTGTGTGTGAGGTTTTATTTGGTCAGCATTTTAGCGATTTTTGTTGAATAAATGGTTAGTTGTGAAGTAGTGCATAGGTTTGAATTTGATTCGCACACTACAAAGTCTTAGTTATGACCCAACTGCCCCAGATTCTCTGTGCCTTGGCGGAGTATTAATCTCCCACACATTCATTGTGACTGAGCTGAGTGAAAAAAAAATCAACAATATATTTATGTGAATTCAAATCAATCATAATTGTTTTACACTTGAGATTTGGCTTGTTGGATTTTAGAAGTATTGCATGTAATTTTCATTAACTTCATAATAATTGAAGGAAATAATTTATCATTCTCATAAAGACGCTCCTACTAATAAATGGAAAAATGCTTAATGACACTCTGGTACACCAAACATCAAACGGCGTAGATGAAAATAGTATACGTAGGCATTTGACATCACGTGTATAGAAGTATCTTTCAAGCAAAACTTACTGTCAATCAGAAACCTCAATTAATCACCATGCAAACGAACGGTACTTGAAATATGATTGATTACTTCTTTGAATTACACATCAATTATATTATAAATATAATATATACAATATAATACAATATGTAATTAATAATGATCAATTATATTATAAATATAATATATACAATATAATACAATATGTAATTAATAATGATTCGATCGAATTAGTCTCCGACCTAGACTTGAATTAGGATTCCCCATAGTCAATGAGATAATTACCCAAATTCAAAGAAAGATGTACCATCATAAATCGTTTCAAAGAAAATCAAGACGAAATTAATTAAAAAACTTGAGGTGGGGTTGGGTTGGGGCATAAATGCCGGTCAAAGTCATCAACATATCGCACCAAACAAAACTGTGGTGTCCACTTGCTTCAAGCTTTTTTTCTTCTTTTTTTCAAATGCCCAATCTTTTTGACTTTCTAAAAAACGCGTCTTTTCTTAATTCCTTATTCTATTCTCACAGATTAAACTATCAAACAAAAATGATAACTCTATTGCGAATTTCAAACATAAGAATCCTAAGCAACGAATATCGCAAAAAGTCATTCAATAAATTAATCATCCATTTGAACTAAAATATTATCCAAATCAAGACATTTTTTGCTTTTTTGTTTTCTCAGATTCTGTCCTCTAAACCTACCAAATTTACATTAAAGCCCCAAATTCTAAACATCTGACTTCTATAAAGCCCTTCCCTACTCAACTTCTTCTAATTCAGCCCCTCCAACTATCTTGAAATTACAAAAAGCGATCCCACTCTTACACTTTTTTTTTCAACTTTTACCCCCTTTTTCCCCCCTCATTGAGACTCAAACACCACTATATGGCCAGGTGCACCAACCACGGAAGCCGGGATCTCCTGCATCGCGCCTTGTGTATGCCGGTGCTCCCCCTCGTAAGTAACGATCAGCATCGTCGGATCATCGGTCGCCCTCTCCACATGCTTCCTTGCTGGGCACCCTCTCACTGTACTACACTTATAATAACCCCTGAAAATTGGATCAAAAACTAATTAGCCAAAAATAATACAAAATCTGATGAATCGGACGGTGTGTAGAGGTGGAGCACCGTAGTTACCGTGGGTATGGTGAGCCCTTGATTGGCTTCTGCCCATATTTTCTCCATGAGTACTCATCCGGTGGGATATCAGCAACCTTTGAGCTAATTGCTGGAACTCTAATTGTCCTCTTCACCCTTGATTTCCTGCAAAAGTAATCTCCGCCGTTAGATCTTGTGCAAGCTATTTAACGGAATGTACAAATTGAACTACTGTGAAATCACGGCGTGCCGTTAAAGGTACGGCGGTGGACGTGAAAACACGCTTTTCAGATACGTCGGTATCAACTGACAAAGCGTGCTTTTCCAGTAGAGGACAGAGTCGCTATCATCACTGGCACCGGACCGTGTACAGTTCTTTATTTTTTGTTCTCTTAGCGGGTTATTATGTAATCAAGAAAGTCAAACCAAGACCCTGCTTTGTTCGTGCTCGTATTTGATTAATTCCCCAAATTCAACAAAAAATCAAATAATGTGTAAGAATCGGTTCAAATAACGTACCTCTTTTTGCAGTGGCAGCGGCTAGAACCGGAGGTTTTGCCGGAGACATTGTCGGAGTGGTCGTGCTCGCGACATCTCTTACCGGAGAGCGGCGGCTTCCCGGCGGAGACGGCTGGAGCAGCCGGCGGCAGAAACATTGACGGAGATCCGCCTTTTCCGTTAGAGACGCTGCCTTCGCCGGTAATCGAAGACATAAAGGTTGACGACGAGTTGCCGGAAGTAGAAACGGCCGCTGATAGACTGAAACCTTCTTTACCCATCATCTCACTCCCATCTTTGCCAAAGCACGCGCCAGGCTTGGTGAAATCTAACGTCAAAGGCTGAGCAGCAGCCGGGGCTTGAGGCGTCGGCGCCGCCGAAGGGGGAGAAAGAGAGAACAGGCTCAGAGGTTGAGGCTGGTAAACCGCAGAAGCCGGATTTTGAGGCTGAGTTGAGCCGGAAACCAGGCTTTGAGGTTGAATAGGTGTCGCCGCTGCGGACAGCGGCTGAGGTTGAACTGGACCGCGCCGGAAACGGGCGTGTCCAGTCCGGTTCAGTATTGAAATAACCTTTCGGAACTTGGAAACAGTGAAATCCGTGATTTCTCTGCAGTCAAACTGTTGATTCTGGGTCATTTGCGGCTGTTGTTGATGAGAAACCGCTCGGATTAAATGTTCCATAGATTTCAACCCGGCTGAGGTGGCTTCTTGAATCGCCATTTGCTCGTTGATATTTGCGTAGCCGAGCAATTCCAAGGCCATTTTTCCCGACGAATAATTACAAATTTAGTAGTTGATTTGCAGAACTTGAGATTATTATTCGATTCTCACTGAAACCTCATCAGAATGAGTATCTGTAGTTAGAGAGAGAGAGACAGAGAGAGAGAGAGGTGAATGAGATGGGAGAGGGGCAGTGGGGGAATATATGGAAGAAGAAGGTTACCGGTGACCGGGTGACGAGTCAAAGTTCAAGATGTGATCGAACGGCTGAGATTAAACCATTGAAGATTTCAATGTGGTGGAGAAAAGGACAAAATACTGGCCTATTTTCTGTTTGAAAGTGGTGAAGGCGTGGGACCCACAAGGTGGAAAATCAGGGAATTGATATTCCCACTTCACTTACTCTTTCTTCCAATACATGGTTCAATAGAGAAAGCATGCCGTACAATTAACTGCATTTTTGTGGAGTGAAAAGGCCTGGGGTAATTTGACAATATAGGAATTCTTGTGGGGGTGGAAATGTGATTTGGGAAGAGTGTACAATGATTGAATTTCTCGTGAAGGGGATAATAAGACGAAATAGGGATTGGGTTGCAATTAATACTTAAAAATTAAAATTTTTCACGAAGATTGTGGTTGGGATTATGGTAAGCTCAATCGAGATTTTCTTGTACCAGTTTAATTATGCAGATTGCTATTTGGTGAGGGTCAGAATTGAATTTATTGCTTTTTAATTGGCCACAAGCTGTATCAGGGTGATTTGAAAAACTTAACAAAAGAACTTTGTTGTTTTTATATTCAAAAAAATTATTTTAAGTGTTTGATTTTGTAACTTCAGTTTAAATTAAGTTGAAAAAAAAGCAGAAATTGAGAAGTTGGGAGGAAATTGCTTTTTGCAATTTAAAAGCGCTTCTTGATATTTTTTTATAAATAAATTAAATTTTTTAACTATTTTCTACCAACTTTTGACTGTTTTTCACTTTTATTTCCCAACATTCTACACTTTTACTATAAACTTTTAATTTTTATTTTTAAAAACTACCAACTTTTACTACTCAACTTTTTTTTCAACTTTTTCAATAGCTCCAATTTTTTCAATAGCAAAAGCAATCCCAAACATCTCCATTATAATACGCCACAAATTAGTTTCGAAGGTGCATAATGTTCCATTTGACCAGTATTGGCAAGAACACCATTGAACTGAAAATTTAACTTAAATAATGTGCAAAACATATTTTGGGAGATAGAAACTTTCCTCCTTATTTACAGGATTTTTGGTCCCCCTAATGATGTTTAATTTTATGATTGAATTGGAGTTAATTTAAGTTTATTATTATAAGTTGTTGCACGTGACATGATTGTTCTTATTGAGAGAGCTAATTACTTATCATGTGACTGGCGTGAGTTGAGTCAGATAAATTTAAAAATATTTGTATATTTATTATATTAGTATTTTTAGAGTAAATTAATGATCGAATTAGTTAAATGTTGGGTTGTTTGGAGTTTGGACTGTAGGACCCATACCCGATCGGATTTTAGAAATATTGTATAAGATTATAATTACCTCATATATTTAGCAGTCTAGCAGGAACATTAATACAGGACACACAGCACTATTTGCTTGAATTCTTTGGGCATATTCGTGCTTTTGGAACGGTAATCTCTAATATTTTTTTCTTCTTAATTTTTTCAATTTTGTGATTTTTTTTTACAATTTTTTTGTCCAATTTTATTTATATTTTCCCTAAAGACTTCAATATTTACTTTTTTTTTTGTCTATTTTTAAATTCTCTTTCAACACTTTTAACTTCTACATTTTCCCACTTTTTTGACATTTTGCTTCTTCAAAAATAATTTCCTTTTTTTTTTAATAAAAAAAACCGCACAAATCAACCCAAAAACTAATTCTTTGACTATCACTCTCACTCTTTTAAATGCGATCGAAATTTAAGTGGTTCTTTTTGTGCTATAATTTTATTTATTTTTATTATTTTTTTTAGTTGGCCAGACATTGCTCTCACAATTGCAGAGGATTGAGCATTAAAGTTATTTCCCCTCCCAACAAGTGTGTTTCCCGAAATTCGAAAGAATTGCTTGCCTATTCGAACAACAACTTGTTGGTATATTTATTTTTTCCTAGAGACTTCAATATTTACTTTTTTTTTTGTCTAACCAACTGCTACATTTTCCCACTTTTTCAACATTTTACTTATTCAAAAACAATTTCCTTAAAAAAAAAAAGAAAATAAAAACCGCACAAATCAACCCAAAAACTAATTTCTTTGACTATCACTCTCGCTCTCTTAAATGCGATCCGAAATTTAAGTGGTGCTTTTTGTGATATAATTTCTTTGATGTTGTCCTCAATATGAAATGTCGTGCACGTGCTTTATATACGTGCACATCTGATCATGATATTTTCGTTGATAGCAAAGAAGGTTCATTTTTACTTCTCTAACTCTTGTCCTGACTGAGAGCAAGTTGTATTCATGGACACATATATACATACATGTACGTATATATAGAGAGCGGGGGCGGGGCGGGGCGGGGCGGGGTGTAACATATAATTGAAATTTATGAAAACAATTAAGAAAATCATAATATTAAAAAAATACGGCAGATGTGTATTTCTCACTCTGAATTGCACAGTATCATGACATATAACCTGTAAATATAGTGTAACATGAAATGTTATACGAGAAGTGCTACAAAAGATCTAGTGTAGTGGAGTTATGGGAAGGGGTTCAAGTTTATATCGAACTAAATAATGAGTACGCTATAAGAAAAACATCCCTTCACTAATAAAAAAAAAATAGTGACAAAGAGATTCTATCTCAAATTTAAGATATTTGTGATAGATTAATGATATCATTCAATGTAAACACAACTAAAAAAATAACTCGTGACCATACATTTACTAATTAACGAATTTTTTTATAAACGAACTTCGTCACAAATGGTAAATTCATAGAAGTACTTTTGTCATTGAAATGAATGCATTCTTGTAGTGATATATTAAATTTAAAATTTTTAGATTCTGCACCCATAAATAATAGGACTATTTTACGTGTTTTATAAAAACTTAATCTCGTTGCTCTAACAAATATTCATGTCTTCGTAGGCCTATGAACAGTAGTGTAAGTGGGGTGTGTAATAGAAAAAAAGGTGTAGGTTTGTGGAGTCAAGTAGCTTGGCTCAAGGTAGTTGACTTTTCTTATAATCGTGCTAGAAATTCGTAGACAATTTCATTGTTTTCTCCTTAAGAAAACAGAACATTATGCCCGATGACAAAATATTAGGTTTGTTAGTGGAGAATTCCTAATTTAATTTCTTGCTTCGGCATAAGACAACCAACACTTCTTTGGTAAGTAAAACGAGAAACAAACAGAATTCAATTGATAAAATAACAATATATATATATATATATATATATAAGGCTTCCATATAGAACTTATTTAAAATAAGTGCAAAATTAGTCTTAACTTTATTTGTTTGTTTTTTCTTAATGGAAATTACATTTTAAACCCGCAGGATAAAAGTCTATAATTTACAAAGCCGATTTATAGGTCGAAGCACCACTCGACCTTGAAATGTATCTCAACACGACGAGAATGTCGCCTTTTGAAGGATGATGATTGTAGCATCCCTCTCTTGTCAGATAAGAAATGAAAAATGGATCTTTTCATATATTTGAGCCAAAGAACTTATATGCAAACATTAGATGTTCTCTTTTTTTTTTTGTGATCAATTTGATCATAATTCAAATTTAGATTACACTCGGATGAGTTTGAAAACAACTCTCACGTTTAACGGGTACAAGAGCCGAGGGCGTGATATTTATACACACTAATCATAAGTCATTTATTATTTGTTTTATTTAATGGAAGCTGTTAAACTGCATGAAAGCATCACAAAAATATCACAATAGTTCAATGAATATGTAAAATCTTAGAACTAATCCATTAAAAAGTTAATTCGATGATCCGAAATGCAACTTGTAATTGCAAAGTTGGGCCTATCTGTAATTAAATAAAATTAATGGTGAAAATAAATTAATTGTGATGCTTCAACCACGATATAAAATGATAAAAGGGGCATCCCGATATTTTGACAATTAAAATAATAAAAAAGAGGATCATTAAAAAAGGCTGACTATAAAATGGGACAAATCACATGGGAAATGGTTGACCAACTTTTTTGCCTTTCACCTACACCAGCCAGTTTAATATTTTGAGCCGTTCGATTAACCGAGGCCCATCAACGGTCACGATGTCCTCGTGGGAGTTGACCTCGACTTTTAATGATTCCTTGAGAATAACGATGTAGTACCACTATTGAAACATCGCCACGTGGAATGCATTAGTGGGATCTGTCATTTTAATAAGCCGGTTACTATTTGGGGGGCTTTATTAATAAAAAGTGGTCAATTAAAAGATGAGAAAATTATGTCTAGAAATAATTATGGAAAATAGAAATTATGAAAAAGGGAAATTTGGGCAAATTGACTGGGACTCTGTTGGTTGACTGAGTGGCTTGTGGTTCGGTTCTCGTCCTAGGTTTTTCTTATTTTTCTTTTTAATATATATATACATATATATATATATATATATATTTTTTTTTATGTTGAGCGAATTTCGTGTAGAATCAAGCTCCATCAGTGAAAAGGTAATTCTTGTTGAACCTCGATAAAGTTTCTACAAGTCTTTGAAAATCTTTTGGATCTAAGTTGAGCATTTCTAAAGTCAGTCGATGGAATTACCTACCCACATGATATAGAATTTGGGTGAGGTAACGTTAGAATTGACATGTACCTATATTGTTCAAGTCAAGGTCTATTCTTAAGCGTTGGTCTAATCTAATATAAAAAGAATGCTTGAAAGAAAAACACTTCAAAGATAGTTTTTTTTATTTGAGTTACCATTGCTAATGTGAATATTGACTATTTATAATGTTAGGACCAATGAAAGTATTAAGTGACACAATCACATTGTCTTGTTGCTCTACTTCAATGAAGTGGATTACTTGGGCCTCAAAGAGGACTTTGTCTCCTAAATATGTTTTGACCCTAGTGTATCAGGCTTCTTTATATATTTTATTGAGCCAAAATCATATTTTACCAATCTCATGTATATATGTATACTATTAATAAAGTGTGAAGGTCATTGACCTTTTATTTAGTTCGTTTAATTGTGTTTTCTTAAATTATTCATTTTTTTAAGCTAACAACTACAATAATAAAAAGAATCATCCCTTAATTCCCCTACGTACTTAATATTTTCCTTGATTATCTCATCACAGTCTTTATAAAACTACTATTAGTTATTTATATCCAACAAATTTCCTTTTTGTACTTTTTTAATTCCTTTTCCAATGTTAATTATTTTGCTCCTCTTTTTTTTTTTGTCAAAGTAAATTATTTACCAGTTTTTCTCCCACTTTTAATTTTTAATTTTTTTTATTTAAGTATGATAGTCAACATAATAAATTTGCAAATATATAATTTAAATAATTGATAAAATATATATATGACATAAAATTGAACAAAAAAAATCTTATAAGTGTTATTTACTTTATTTATTTTTCATACATCGAATGTGCCACCGTTAACAGTATTGTATAAATTTTTATTGTGGTTGTAAAAGCTTAAGTTGAATCTAGACAACAACCAATCGGACCCGTTGTGTATTAAGAGAGAATTGATGTCGCACTTTTTAAGAATCGCGGCCTCTACATTTCCAAAGATGAATTTATATTTCATATTTAGTGATTATTATCACATATACTATTAATATAGTAATATATTCGTGATGTGAATATGGAGAATAACAGATAAAGTACGCAAAATTTATGTCTAAATAGTGAGCTTTTTCACAAAAGCAATAATAAAAAAAAAGGTTAATACGTACTGTACAATCTATTATTCACGTCGTAGTAATTAAGGTGAATTAATTCTAATTTGTCAAATTTAAATCAAACTTTCTAATAGTATATATTCGGTACTGATTAATCCCATAGTCAATAGACATGACTAGATATAATATAAAATTATATGTATAATATTGAATTAATTTGACCTTGAAATCTTTTGGTTTTATCCAACACCAATCTTTATATATATATATATATATATATATATATATAAGAAATAGTAGCAACCACCCCCGTTAAATTTAACCCAAAAAAAAGAAACAATTTTTATATTCCAACAAATGAATAGACCAAACAAACTCAAAACACATATAATAATTGTTGGAATATTATGAATTAGGTCCTAGTAAAATGATCTAGAAGACTTGTAATTGTGGTCACAATGTTGGACTTGAATTCACAATATTGAACTTGAACAAATTCATACTAAATCAAGAATATTTTAACTACTGGGAAAGAACTTGGGATCCAACACTAAAGTATAGCACACGCATTACTTTTTAAAAGTGGACTAATGAATTCAAATACAAGTGTATGCCACTATTTTGCATAGAACATAATTTATGCTCCAATTTTCAAAGTATACTTTTGACCCTTTCATCTTTCATCTTTTAAGGGCTTTAGGGAAACAAGAAAAAAGGAAAAAACACTCGTTGACTAGATTTCTTATTGAAAAATGGATAATGGGCATAAGGGATCCAAGAATATATATATATATATATATATATATATATTATGTGGGACATGAGATGCCACCCATTTGTCTATATGCCTAATTGGTGTATACATTACTTGATTGAATATGATGATGTTATAATTTTACTTTTTGACATCATCATGTATAGATCCAACGATTAATACTACTATTTGCACGACTAATACACTACTTGAATATGTACCCAAATAGATAGCATCTCATACCCATATTATATATATATATATATATATATATATATATATATATATATATATATATCGTTTCCTTATATGGATGGGAAATGACAGCATAGCTTTTAAATTATAATGCATTAGTTGTATATGATGTCACAATTTGCAGCTATTGCAAGTGGGAATGGGTCTTGCATGCGTGTTTAAGCACTTTAGCATATAGTGTAAAACGAGTTTATTTATTTATTTTTTTCTTTTGTTTGAGGGAAAGAGAAAATTTGTCAAATCAAAATAAAATAGGCAAATTTAAATTAATTACCAGTTGCAAAATTACTTATTCAAGCGGAAAATATATGGAACTTTCTACTTCAATATAAATTAAATACAAAACAACTAAGATTCTAAGAAACTTTCAATATATTTCCATCGCTATTATACAAATGATATGGAGCCACAAATAGATACTTTTACGCCGTTTTGGATGTGGGAATTTATTGAATGTAAGAATTGCTTGTTGTTCCGTCGAGTGCATCCTTCAATTGGGATTTGAACATGTTGTTTTTCGAAAAAATGTTCACTAAATACACTTTAATTCTTTAAACGACATTTATAAAATGCCATACTTATAATACTTAATCGATGTGGGTCTGGATATATCCCTATTAGTGAGTACTTTTTTCTTTGTGACGATTTATGCATATGGTGAAATTCTATTCAATCACAAAAAAACTAATTCAATGTTAATTTACATCATGAAATTTTGAATTTGACTTTTTAACACTTCAAAATACTCTCAAATGAGATTCGAATCCAAACATAGAGATCAAAAAATAATTAAAAAAAAGGACAATAAATTATAGTCTACGTACCTTTGTTTTAAGAGGAAAGTGACATTTTCTATAAAGTCAACTACTTTCCAATATCTAACAATGAATAACCACCCAAAAATTTAAATGCAACATCAAGTCAACTTCAATTGGGAGATTAATTAAAAAAGGAGAAGATATGAATGAAGTCGGCATTAAGTTTGACTTTATGTTTTTAAATGGGTAGGGGAGATCTGTTGAGGATTTGCTTATTTGATCCAAATCCAATGTCTCCTTAAGTGCTAATGTATGCAAGCCATTATTTTTGAGAAGTAGTTGATGATGTTGTTAATTATTTTTCTAAATAGTTTTTAAAAATTGTTTTGTTTATTAATTCATTTATTCAATTTGATCAGTTACTTACAAGCGAGTCATTACTTAAGGATTTGATTGTAATTGGTACATTTTGAACAGATTGGACCGGACACGAGACAAACAATGTTAAAGCCCACAGGAAAGTACCAAAATACAGACTGGAGGCCCATTTATGGATTTGGATAATCTCTCTCTCTCTCTCTCTCTCTCTCGAGTTGCCTATATTGGCATATTAGGATGTCATATTAGGTTTTTTTCCGGCAGTATTTTTTTTTTTTCAATTTTTATATTGCAAATTTTTACATATTATGAATATCATGCTATTGTTTCATGCAAATTTTGAAGTTTCTATTTGAGTTAATAGCATTTTACTATCTTGTGTTTTTTAAAAAGAGCCAAAAAAATCTTGTGAAAAAAAAATTACTTAAAAAACCTTATGTTTTCATTAATTTGGCCACAACCCCCTATTTCTATTTTAGTACAAATTAAAAGTGAAGAGACTATTTTACCCCTATTTTAAATCAAACAAAAGAATGATTCTTTCTTTCCAAAAGACCCATTTCCTCTATTTCCTCTTTCTTACAAAAAAAATTTCCAATCCCAACTTCAAAAACCCTAACAACTATGATTTCAGTTTGAATGAGAGGAATGGCAACGACATTGTTGAGCTCCTTGGCTTACGGTTAGTCGGGTGATCGAGAATCAGCTTGGGCTACGAGATTCATTTCAATTTCGATTTGATTGAGAAGAAAAGCAACGACAGGTTTGTTTCTTGAACAAATCTCATTTCATTTGTGTTTTTATTTATTTAATTAATTTTATGAATGAAACCCCCAAATTTTAGTTTCCCATTTCGAAATATAATAATGGGTCTCCATTTCCCCAAATTTTAGTTTTCCCATTTCTGTTGTTATTGTTTCAGTTTCTGTCTTTTTTTTTAAAGATATTTCAACTTTTTCGTTTCCCCATTTCTGTTGGTTTGATTTGTTGGTAACACTTTGTTGAATATTTGTTTGAAGTCTTGAACCTTTTGAACATCCTGTTCCAAATGTGGGTTGAAGTGAGTTGGTGATTGGAGTTGTTGGTAACACTTTTTGAACATCATATTTGGTTGAAGTCAGTTGGTGGGGGACAAATAATTTTTGGTTAGATTGTGGGTATACTGTTATGAAATATGAAAATGAAATTGGACGAATACGTGTAGAAGTGGTCCCACTTATTTAGAAGTTCCGTGTCTCTTTTTGACTTAGTTCCTTTTTTTTTTATTATTACTGTTGCATATTTGGTCAGATTGTGGGAATATCGTTATGAAAATGAGATGGTATGAATATGATATGTCTATAAGTGGTCCTACTGATTTGAAAGCTTTGTAGCTTTTTTCTGACTTTTTTTGTTTTTTACTACTGTTGTAGAATGAATGTCTATCGCAACATTCACATGTGGATTGGTGGACATTTTGTCCCTAATCCTAAAATAGAGTATGTTGGTGGAAAATTGTGTCACTTTGAGAGGGTCAACTTGGATTAGTTTAATGAGTTGGATTTTATTGATTTCTACAAAGACAGTGGAGGGAAGAAGTTATGCTTGGAGTTCTATTTCTTAATGCCTGGTCAAACATTGAATGTTAGGTTGAGGCTTGTTAATGGGGGATAGAGCATATCTGACATGTAGAATATTTTTTGGGGACTCGATTATATAACTATCTATTGCATTGAGTTGGATAGGACCATTTAAGGCAACTCGAGCAGATGGGCATGAAATTAACCTGGCTAAGAGTCTGAAAACTCAATGCGATACTTGATGGGTGCTGATGAAGAAGTTGAACCAACAACCTACAGTCACTCAGGATCAGTATGTTACAAAGGAACAAAATATGCCTCAAGTGTCAACTTCTACTGAGCTAAATACCCAGAATGAAGACTGATACTAATTTGTTCTACAATAACTTTGGGTATGATGAATCTGAAGACAAAGAGGCTGCTCAAACTGAAGACAACGAGGCTTGCTCAAACTGAAGACAATGCGGCTGTTGAAATTGAAAACAATGAGCATGTGGTGAGACAAGACAAAGGCAAGGGACTAATGGCTCAAGATCCAGACCATTCTGATAATGGAAGTGATCCTGAAGATGATACAGTGATGAATATGAGACAGAAAATGATTCTATGGGCAGTGATGCACCTTCAGACGCTTATGATGGTGTTGAAGCTTCAGATGATGACAACATCTTTGATAGATTGATAGGAGCAAACATGCAAAAAAAAAAAAAAAAAAAACAATACAAGAGGATGGTTAGAAATGAAAATGAAGGGAAGAGGATTCTAAGGAATAGGACAGTTGAAGTTCCAGAAGGTGATTGGTTTAGTGAGCCTGAAGATGACAACAACCTTGATGAGTCCTCTTGCTGATCAAAGTGGACCAAGAAGTTTTCCTACCTTCAGAGAGGGAGACAATGCAAAGAATTTGAAGTTATTTGTTGGCTTGAAGTTTGACAACCAAAGAGTGTACAAAGAAACGGTAATTGGCTATAGCATCAAGAACGGTTACGACATACAGTTTGTAAAATGCAAAAGAAATAGAGTAACTGCAAAATGCGCGAATGGGAGTTGCACATGGAGAATGCATGCATCAGTGATGCAAAATAGTACCATGTTTCAAATCAAAACAATCCATGGAGAACATACATGCCCAAGAAGACCAGAAAATAGTAAGGCTATTGCAAAGCATCTTGCTAAGAGGATGGAGACAATAATTAGGGACAATCCAGATGTCACAATTGAACGTTTGATAACAATTATTAGAAGAAAATGTGGGGTGGAAGCTACTTATTGGGTGACTATGAGATGCAAAAAGTATGCAATTGCAAAAATGCGGGGTGAGGAAGCAGAAGAGTACTCGTTGTTGTGGAATTATTGTGAGACAGTTAAGAATGCTAATCCTGGAAGCAAATTGTTACTAAAGAAACAGGATGACTCAAATCCCCCAATCTTTGATAAAATGTACTTCTCACTACGGGCAATGGAAATAGGTTTTTTGGGTGCAGGCCTATTATAGGACTTGCTGGTTGCTTTCTCAAAACTAACCATGGGGGGTAGTTGCTTAGTGCCATTGGGAGAGATGGCAACATCTGTGGCACGCTTGGCCATAACAAAAGAGGCTGTCCAAATAAGCAAGCTCAAACTAGCTCAAGATCTAGCACATCTAAAAGGGTTTATTCTATAACTATTAATGCTTTTCCCATTCACATGTATTAGTACTTCCTGTATTAACAAAATCTCTTGCAGGGTCATGTAACAAGTGCACACTCTGCAGCCATGATAAATCCATCTCACAAAAACGCAAGACCATCAAATGTAGCACATCAAAGAAAGATTTCAAATACTACAAGAGGATCTGGAAGTACCTCACAAAGTGGTAGTAGTAGACTAGTATGGATTGTAGTTAGTACATATTAATATTGTACATTTTATTTAGTACATAGCGTTTACCCACGAATTTTTTTATCAAGTTTAGACCATTAGGTCACAATTGCCAAATTCTCCATCTAGATCTACTATTTCTCCAGCTGCAAATCAAGGAAGTGCACCAATAGTAACAACCCAGCCTTCAAATTCAGTGGATGTATGCGGTTCAAGCACAAGGAAGAAAAGAGTTAAAAAGACAACCGTGAAGGAAATGTTGTAGAAAATCAGAGACACATCCAAAGAGAGAAGGATGTCCAAACCTTGAATTGCTTTGGTGGTGGTGGATTGAAAAAAGTTTTGAACATTTGTTGAAACTTGTTAAAGCAATTGCTTTTGGGATGATGCATTCTTCTTAGGGATGTCTGTTTTTGCTTTTGGAAAACTAGATCGGATGGATGCTTTGGGTTTTGCTACCTATAAAATTGTATTGATGTAATTATATTTGTTTTGGTCCTTTTTGTAATGGTTGGTGGGTATGTTACATACATTTATGGTAGATGGAATACTTTTATCAAATTTATAATTGTTGGACTATTCTTTTCATAATGTTATTGTGGGGTCATCTGTAAAGAATATATTCCCTTTGTGTTGTTCCGAAACTTTTGTTTTATTGTATGTCTAAACAGGTAGTACTTCCAGCCAAAAAAAAATTCGCCCTTATTCTGTCCCCAGGGTTTTTTTTTGCAATTTAAAAAAAACATAAGGTTTATTTAACAATAACAAAAACAAAGTTCAAATTCACATTTTACTCAATCCAAATCACAAATAACAGCGGCCTATTTAGGACTAACAGAGGCTAATAACAACACAAAACACAAATCTAAACTAAAAAGGAGCTATTAATAGACTTCATATTACAACAACAATACACCTACACATACTTAGAAAAATAGCCCCACAAACCCAAGCAACATTCATATTAATCCCATTATCTTCATTCCTTCTGCCATTGGACCTGTTTGAAACAACCTTAGCATGCTCTCCATAAACATCCTCACCATCGCATAAGTGGACTCCGAAGTACTCCCTTCAAGAATTGATGTTTCTCAGGTAGCTTTCATCGGGGTGCACCATCAAAAATATTGACATTTTCGATTTGGACAACAATAATACAACATACCTTTGCTAGGCTTTGTGTACGACTCCACAACTCTTATGCTTGCTCTTAGCTCATACATACAAGGGGGAGTTGGCGGATATCGGACCTCCAGATCAATCTTCCTTTGGCAGCGCTTGGAACTTGAGGAAGAGGCCATGGTCGAGAGAGTAAAATGTTAAGGGGTTATTTATCAGCCTAATAGGGTTTCACAAAAGGGATTGAGAGGAAGACTCTTATGCAGCTTTAATGGGGGTAGGATGGTGATTTCCCATACCAAAAATCTATCCAATTTGCATCAGGAGCGCATAAAACACACCGGGATTTTTTTTGTTAATTAGAAATTACACAGGGTTTTTTTTTGAGATTTTTCGATACATAAGATCATTCGTGCTCATTACAAGTATCACAAGGGGCCCCCGAGCACTAATTCCGTTTCTATTTACTAGAATTTTATATCGTAAATGCTAGTAATTTACCTGTTGCAAGTTAAAGTCGGAACACAATCTAGGCTTGTGCGATGAAAAAAATGATATAAAAACTATAACTGATAAATCATAATTAATGAAAATTTAAAATATTTTTTCATAATCAGACAATTTTAAAATATTCTTAAAATAATTTTTTACATTATTAAACACATATAAAAATAAAATATCTCAATAAACTTATTAAATTTGCATTCTGTTGCCATTACGTTTTTTAGAAAATTATATGAAACTACAATGATCTCAATATAATAATTTTATTTAAAATAAAGAATTTTAAGGAAAAAAAACACTTATTATTTGTGACGCGAGTCAATTTTGGGAGCTCACCGATCTCGATCGGAAGCTCTGGTCGAGTGTGTGAATGAAGGTATTTGATCGGGAAGTTAACCTGCAACAAGGAAAAAGCAACATGAGCTAGCCGAGATTGGTCTCGACTAAGACCCTCCGATGCTTAAGTTAGCAGATCGGTTTGTCTAAATTTGAGCAAGTAAGGGTGTTGAGAGTAATTAATGATAGATTTTCTTATCATAAATGCAAGGGTATTTATAGTATGTCCATGTAGACCACCCTCTGCTGGGTCCCTTAGGCCAAGTAGGCCATCGAGGGCTGATGTGGGCGACTCATAAGCCTAATGGTAGGGTCAATAGGTATTAGTTGACTATTATTTAATGAGGCATGGGGTTTGGTGGCACCCCCATTCCTTGGGCTGACGGAACATTTAATGCCAACAGGGGTCCGTTGGATCCGGTATGGCCCTGATTGAACACGAAATTGATCAGAGGGGCCGAGAAGATGGGTTCGAGAGGTCGAGGACACGGACTCGATCGACAGAGGAATTGTCGGCCCAGGCTCGTCAGGGATGGTTATGACGGTTTGCCAAACCGGTTGATATGCGGGTACCCCATTGGAAATGTCTCCAAGGATTTCGAGCTGTGGAAAGTGACGAGCGCATCCCGTGAAAGGCGGTCGAAAAATCCCGTCGAAAATATGCCACGTCAATTTGCAACCTATAGAGTCAAGAAAACTTGAATCAAAATAAACATTCGCTATTTTTCCATCAATTAATTTCGACCTCCAACTTTCCTTCGAATAGACGTGTGCCTTTTTTTTTTTACACTCAATTCTCCTATGTTTCCAAGCCTTATCAATGTGATTTATCGTGTTCGAATATTTTATACCTCGACACCTAATTAAGAGCTTGTTGGAATGAGTGTAACAGAAGATATAACACGATTATGTAATAGAAAACCCGAACTGAAAAAATTGTATTTGGATGGAGTTTTTAAAAAAAACAGAAGCAAAGAAAAAAAAAAGGCCAAAAAGGAGTTGTTTTTAGAAGCTATTTATAGTAATTTCAAATAAAAATACCTTTCAAAGTACTTTTTTATTATTACATCCAAACCAAAGTTGTTTGGCTTATAAAAAAAACACCATTCAAAAAATACTATTCTTTTAATCCATCCAAACGGGCCCTAATTCTGTCTAATTAGAATTAAATCAAATGAGACAAGCAATTGGATAAATAGAATGAAGAAATTCTATCACGATCTTATGATTGTCGCTGAGCTTGCTTTGGTAATTGGCAGTAAAATTAAAACTTGGGAGAGATTCAATTTTGCAGCCTAGATTTGATGGTTACTCAAATTACCTTTTTACACCTAGTTTATATTGCTTAATAAATATTTATAAAGTTATTTTATTAAAAATGCGTAACTTAGAACCCTCACATTTTATATAACAGTACAAACAATTATCACAGCTAGTATTAAAGGAGATGAATGCTCACCCTTTGACTGGGTTCAAATTTAAGACTTCATATACAATTTTGGAGCCTCAATTTTATTATTTGGGTTTGGCTCACACTAACCAAATATTTAGAGTTTAATTTGGAATTTCAAGACATTATTGATGTAGAACTATTCATTTTTTTGGATCCAATTCAGTATTTCCCTTAGGTGACATTTGCAAACAATTGGAATAAAGAGTAGACACAAACTCTTCAATGTTTCCATCCGAGCTTCCATCTTTCTCCATAGTTTTCCTAGCCGATTCTCTCCACCTAATGGCATTCTTCTTAATCTCCTCCCCCTTCTCCCCATCCATCACTTCCCTTATGCACCTAGCAATCGCCTCTCGACTAACAAGCCCATTATTGTTCGTCTGAACTCTAGTTCCCACCTTCCAAACATCCGTCACAAATTTGGCATTTGTGCTCTGATCGGACCACCGGGGCATCCCCACCATTGGGACTCCCAGACTGAGTGCCTCCAGAATCGAATTCCATCCGCAGTGTGTAAGGAAGCAACATATTGCCTTGTGGGCCAAAACATCTAATTGTGGGCACCACGACACAATTAGTCCTTTTCTCGAGGTCTCTTGTGCAAAATTTTTGGGAAGTTTGGATGCTTCTGAAGATCTCACAACCCACAAGAAGTGCTTGTTGCTCAATCTTAGTCCACAGGCTAGTTCCTCCATCTGCTCTTCTTCTAATTCGGCTATGCTTCCAAACGAGACGTAAACAACTGATTCGGGCTTTTGTCCGTTCAACCATTCGATGCAGACGTTAGTTATAGGCTTACAAATGCTAAGCTCGTATTCTCTATCATCCGGCAGCCGCTTGTCTAAATACATGGATGGTATGGTTGGCCCAATTGCTTTCATCGGTACAATTTTCAACATATAATCAATCACCTGAAAAATATTAATTATATAATTGAAGTTCATATGTCCGTGAAAATTCAAGCATATAGCAAATTGTAGTGTCCTTGTGCGAGAAGCATACTTCTTGAAAATCAACGGGAAGATATATTAACACTCACCCTAGTCATTGTAGTGCACGCATAGGCGACTCCAAATATAGCAATTGCGATCACGTAATCCCGTTGAATTTTTTACGCAAAATTTTATAATTAACCTATTATGTATAGTGCAAAATAATAGGTACAATAAAAAAAGGCCCACAATCAAAATTCATAATGTAAAAAGATAAAAAAGCGATGCTACCCTATATTTTTATATTTAAATGAAATAAGGTGCTTTAAGTAATAATTTTTTGTTCATTTCTTTTTTTTTGATACAAGATTTTTTGTTCATTAATAGTTAAATTTTCAGCCTCGCCCCTGAGTGCGCGCAAATTAACATGAAGATCTAGAACATGAATACATATATATGTACGCATACACACACACACACACACACTCACATATATATATATATATATATATGCATACCTCTTGTTCTAACTCATAGAAAGTGTTGAAAAACAACCAATGAGCTTTCTCAAGAGCCGAGAAACTGATCAAGAATCATCTTAAAAACAGGCGGGTTGGACCCATGTGCGTGCACCAAAGAAGGCATGTCTTGAGGCTCCAACGGTACTTGAATCCCGGGGATCAAAATCTCATCATCACCCGAAATCGGAACTCTCAATTCCCTTTTGTAAACTTGGTAATAAATTTGAAGCACGGCGCAGGACTGAGTGAAGAAGGCCGCTGCCATGAGGCCAAGCTCCTCCGCCACCTCCAAAACCCACGGCAAAAACGGGTCGTAAATGATGCAGCCCACAGGAGGACCCGAACCCGCCAGCCTCTCCACTATTTCCTTCAAGTCTGTCGGCCCGGCTTCACGAAATCGGGCCATGAAGTCGTCGGGGCTCATGCCGTCGGCGATGGTCTCGAGTGAGATAACGCTGGACGAGAAATGTATGGTTTTGGCTAAGTATTTTGTTACAAGTAATGTTGTTTTGATGCCCTTTTGGTGTAAGCGTTTGGCGAGTTGGAGCATGGGGTTTATGTGGCCTTGAATTGGTAATGGCAAGATCAAGCAATGGGCTTTGTGTTGCTCATTTCTCTCTCCTTTTTCCATTTTTTTGTCTTTTTAAATTTGGTTTTGTTACTAGAACAGATATATATGATTGAGCAATGTGTAAATCATTGGTTTGGCTCTTTACTTGTATGCACTGAACAGATTTAATTATGCCCAAGGGCTAGAATTGATTTTTTTTTTTTTGGCTTTTTAATTGGATCAAGTTGCATGATGTTCCATTTGACCAATTATATTCGCATGAACATAATAGAAATGAAAAATCAGTTTAAATAATGTCAATTGCGATTAGATTGTTTTTTTTATGGGCACAATTAAATACTTATCATACGAATAATGTGAGCTGGAAATTCAGTCGGTGCTGTTGAAGATTTGTTCATTTTATTAATTGTTTTTGAGTAGCAGTTGATGCGGACGGGATTCCCTACCCAAAACGATGTCCATACTCTAAATTCATGACACGTGTAAATCTTCAAGATTTACTTAACGGTAGATTATTTAGTTATGTTAATTAGATTTTACACGTGTCATGAATTTAGAGTATGGGGCATGAGATGGGACATCATTTTGGGGTAGGGGATCCCGTCCGCAGTTGATGACGTTGTTAATTATTATTCTAAATACTAAGTACTAGGTACTAGGTTTTTACTAGGTTTTTTAGCATGTCTAACTACTTTAATTATTTTAGAAAAGAAATAAAGAAAAAGAAAACCTTTTTTATAGACCTCTAACATATATATATATATATATATATATATATATATATATATAAAGAATTGTTGGGTGGGACTTCCCAATCAAAACAATTAATTCTATACACGGGAGTCGGGACCAATATTTGAATGCAATTGGGCCATTTTGAGTAGATTGGACAAGTGACAAACTTCACACCGACAAGAAAGGACCCAAACCCATATTAGAGGCCCACTTGTTGATCTGGATAATTGAGACCCATTATGAGGAAAATGATTATTGATTTATTTCTTTTTTCTTTTTGTTATTTTTGTTTTGGGGTTAGAGTTGGCTCAAATATTCACTAATATCCATTACTCAGTAAGGTTCTTAGATTTGAAAAGTTGGGTGATGCACATTAAGTTAGAATTAATAATAATCTATAGAAGTTATTTAAAAAGTTCCATTAATTTTTTTTAATCTTGAAAAGTCCTAGTTGAAAAAAATAGAGTATGACACCATTAAAGAGTTGGCTCAAGTTTACATATTTCATTCTTGAACAGATAGTATTTATATTTGTCACCAACGAATTGAGGATAAATTTCTAATTATTCTTGAGCAGATATAGATTCCATTATTAGCTACTAATTAACTTATATTTTTTAATAAAAAAAATTACTATTAGCTGCAAGGGGTAATAAAAAATGATATTAGCGAGGAGATTTGAAGTGATAATCACTAATCGTATATTGAGTGCCAAAGTTTTTTATTTTATGATAACAATAACATCTTTATAAGTTTAAATGATAAAAATTATATTTAAATTGTAACTATTATATAATAAATGTCAACACAATGACAAATATCACCTAAATGTTATTGAATAATTTTATGCGGACAAATTCCAAAAATTCCCCATTTGATTTGACGAAGTTGCTGAAAATCCTTCATACTTTAAAAATAGATGAAAAGCCCAATGTGATTATGAGAATATTGTACATGTGCTCTCGTCGTTAATTCAAACTTAACGGCGTTAGGTTTATACTAAAAAGACTGCTATACTCCTATTATTTTTAGCTATTAGATCTTGATTTAGAAAAATAAATGGATCCTTAATTATAAAACCAAATAAAAATCATAATATATATAAATATATATATATATATATATATAACATAAAAATATATAATTGTATATACATTTAACTAATATATTATAATAAAAAATACACGCAAACACACACACACTAACACATTGAACACACACTATAACACACACACACAACAACGTAGCATACAGACACACACAACACACGCGCACACACACACACACAACACGCACACACACATATACCTACAAACACATGCCACACTTTTAATTATAATTTTTTATATTTTTTTATCAAATCGTGTAAAATTATACACTATTTTCGACCAACTTGATAAGAGGAACCTATTGGCGGTGACATTGTCAAGTTTTAATGGTCGATTGAGCAGTTATTAGGGAAAGAATACACAACAACTATTGTGGATGGTCTAAGGTTTTTGTGTGATTTTATATGAAAAAGCGTTATGTATTTTATATTTTTTATGAGTATTCTTGAAGTGTAAAAGAATAAACTGTTATACTATGTATTTTATAAATAACAGTTAAGTCTATCTGCATACAATTTATTTGGTTATTGAGATGGAGAGGTTAAGTGAAATTTATTATAGTATAAAAGTGTAAAATGTCATATAAGTATAGCTGAAGGGGTTAAATGTAGTTTGCTTTAATCAATTCGAGGTTTGTACTTCATATTAGTAGAAATTTAGTGTTCCTATATATTCAGTTATCTTAAGCTATAAAAGCTGAGGAATTATATGGAGAATTTGAGACAATTAATTAGAAGGGTTCTTATGTTTTTATTTTAAGATCTGTATTTCTACATGCTCCACAATTATTTTTTAAAATTTTAAAATTAAACATCACTCGAGTCGTGATATTATTTATCTAATAATTGGGTACAATAAACACAACCTTGGTTCCAAACGAGTAAAGGATCATTTTAAAAATATAATTAAAGTAAGGGGAAATTTTCCTTTTTTATCAACATTGTTTTTTTTGGTTATGGTATACAAGTTTAAAAACAAAAACCAAGAAAATAGATTTTTTTTTCATAATACGTCGTAACCTATTGGGATGCGCACACACACCTATTATGATTCGAATGCTAGTGGTTACAATCCATACACTTTTAAAATTAGATACATCTTCATTAGGCTAAAAAAATTAATTTTTAATTTTTATCATCCACTAATTTCTTGTCCTCCTCAACCCATCCCCAAAAATTCAGTGTAGCGATTAACTCGAAACACTTTTTGTTGTCTAGTGTATGAGGAAATTGACATCATAAATCGACATTTCAATACTGCTATTTAGAATGTATTGTTTTGTTCAAATAATATAACTTTGTCACTTTATTATATTGCATCTTACAATTTTTTTTTTGTTTTATTTTGTATTTTAAGTAAAAAAGCATTAATTAGTTAGACTTCAGCAAGCTTTTCTTTTTTCTTTTTCTTTTCAAATTTTACTATTTGACTTGTGAAATACTAAGGACTTGCAGAATCAATTGGATTATACATTCAAGATATCAAATAGGGTTTTGAGTAAATCGATTAATTAAAATTAAACAAATATCAATCAACAATAAACATAAATTTCACGTTCAATTTTGAAACCTCAGTTTTGTTACTTGAGTGAGGCTCTTATCTTCTTACTAACCTGTTATTCAACATTTCTTGATATCATTAATGCATATGTAACTAGTTACTTCCACTATCTAATAATTCATTATTTTCCTTGGATGGCGTCGACAAATTAAGAATTGGTACAAAGCATCGACACAAACTCTTGAATATTTTTATCCGAATTTCCACCTTCATCCATAGCTTCCCTAGCCAATTCCTTCCACTTGATGGCGTTTTTCTTGATCTCCTCTCCACTGGCCCCTTCCATCACTTCCCTTATGCAACTAGCAATTGTCTCCCGACTAACGAGTTTATTATCGCCTGTATGCACCCTGACTCCCATCTTCCAAACATCGGTCACAAATTTGGCATTTGTAGTCTGGTCGGTCCACTGGGGCATCCCCACCATCGAGACCCCCAGACTCAGTGCCTCTAGGGTTGAGTTCCACCCGCAGTGCGTGAGGAAGCAACCCGTTGCTTGGTGGGCCAGAACGTCCAATTGGGGGCACCACGACACAATTAATCCTCTTTCCGAGGTCTCTTGTGCAAAATTTTCGGGAAGCTTGGATTCTTCTGAAGACCTCACCACCCACAAGAAGGGCTTGTTGCTTAATCTTAGACCCAATGCTAGCTCCTGCATTTGCTCTTCTCCTAATTGAGCTAAGCTGCCAAAGGATACGTATACAACTGATTCGGGCTTTTGCTCATCTAGCCAATCCATGCACACCGCAGTTACGGGCTTATAGACACTAAGCCCGTATTCTCTATCATCTGTTAGCCGCTTATCTAAGTACATTGATGGTATAGTTGGCCCGATTGCCTTTACTGGTGCAGTTTTTGCCATATAATCAATCACCTGAAAAAACATCAATTCTTATGTATAATTTTAGTTCCTAGTATCTGAAAAAAATCAAGAATATAACATAAAATTGTAGAGCCCTATTGCCAAAAGGCCCAAAACTAAAGAGCTCTTTGAAAATCAAGGGGAAGGCATACTACATCTACATTCTCACCCTACTCATAGAAACGTACATTTACAATGCACACAAAGAGATAGAGGCGTAAATATGAATCTGTATATATGTATATAAGTATATATTTATGTATATATATATATATTTTGATAATTAAATATGTATATAAGTATAAATCTATACTATTTATACTATGTATATTATTACATAAAGAAAAGCATCTTTTAATAATTACATTTGATCTCTCACCTATTTTGATTTGACATTTTTTTTTAATTTATTTATTTTCTCTCAACTCCCACTTTTTCTATGTTCTTTTTACACCTCTCTCTCTCTCTCTCTCTCTCTCTTCTTTTATCTCTCATTTTTTCATCTTTTTGTTACTTTCTTTGTATTTGTTTTCTTATTTTTATTTTATTTTAAATTATTTTACCTTTTCACCTATTATTAATTTAATAAATATAGTAGAAATATATATATATATATATATATGTCTATATGTTGAGAGTATAGATACTATCAAATACTAAACATTAATCTCTCTCTCTCTCTATATATATATATATTATTATTATTATGCACATGTATCGAATGTATAAAAATTGTTAGTGTGTGTGTATATATATATATATATATATGCGTGTTGGGGGGTGGGGGTGGGGGGAAGGGGGGTTGATGGATGTGCCCCAATGGCTGTATCCCTACCTTTTCTTCTAACTTGTAAAAAGTGTTGAAAAACAACCAACCAGCTTTCTCAAGAGCTTGAAACTGACTAAGGAGACTCTTAAAAATGGGTGGGTACGACCCATGCACGTATACGAGAGAAGGCAAGTCTTGGGGCTCCAATTTCATTACCGGCAACCCGGGAATCGAGATCTCATGACCCGTAATTGGAAGCCGCAAATCCCCCTTATAAACTTGATAATAAATTTGATTGACGGTGCAGGATTGGGTGAAAAAAGCTGCCCTGATGAGGCCCAACTCCTTGGCAACGTCCAAAACCCATGGTATGACCGGGTCGTAGACGATACAGTCCACGGATAGACCCGAACCCGCCAACCTCTCCACGGTTTCCTTCAATGTTCTCGTCCCGCATTCGCGGAACCGATCCAAGTACACTTCCAAGGTCCTGTCTTGTTGGTCACAGTGATCACGATTGCCGTCGTCGTATCCGTCAGAGAAGGTTTCGAGTAGGATTGTGTTGGATGAGAATTTTGAGGTTTTAGCCAAGTTTTTGGTCATAAGATAGGTGACTCTAAGGCCTTTTTGGTGGAGGCGTTTGGCAAATTGGAGCATTGGGTTCATGTGGCCTTGGAGTGGATATGGCAAGATTAAGCAATGGGGTTTGTGTTGATTATTTGCTTCATCTTTCTCCATTTTTCTAATTTGGAGTACTATTGAAATCTAGCTCGCGCTGATACATACATATATATATAATTGTTTTTGATATATATTTTATGAAAAAGGTTAAACAAAGATTAAAATTGACTAAATTATAAGATCTGAAAAATATATAAATAAGTGTAATAAAATATAGGATTATGGGAGATTAAATTTTGTTAATCAAATGAATGTAATTCAGAATAAAATTTACCCAATCCGTAAACATGGTTGTTTCTACAATAAATGCTGTTATGATCTTTACTACAAAAGCGCAATTTGAATTTTGACATAACCAAATTAATGTAATTTAGAATAAAATTTATCTAATCCTTAAACATGATTGTTTCTACGATAAAACTTCATTAGATTTGGTTATGATCTTCTATTACGGAAAATTCTTGCCCAGACCTGGCTTGGCCGCACCCAACCAATCATATAGCAAGTGTTAATACACTTGTCATGTGATTGGTCACTCTCCCTAAACTGTACAATAATCACATGGCAAATGTAAAACACTCACCACCTAATTAGTCATGGTGTGGCCGAACCCGGTGCGGGTAAGAATTTCCCCTAAACAGTTGCACAAGATCATCTATTGCACTCATGAGTATCGTACAATATCTTCTATTACACTCACTAATACACACCATGAATATTGGACTATTGGTGAGTGGTTAAAACAAATAAAGAAAAAAACTTGCGACATGGAATATTCCTTTTTCCGGCATCAGTCACCCATCAATATACACATGGCGTTTATTCATACTATTAATAAATCATTTTAGGGTCTAATAACCATTTTGGTGTCTTTAGCCTCTTTTGATCCGTTCTCTCATTTATATTCCCTTTTCTCTCTCCTTTCCCACATTAATGTGTTTTTAATTTATTTCTTCTCTCCTTTTCTCTCCTCTCTAAAAAATATATTTTTCATATCTCTTTTATCTTTTTTTAAAGTTTTTATTTCTTGTTTATTTGTTAATCTTATAATTTAATTTTAAACTATTTTTCTACAATAAATTTATTAAAATACATATATTACAAATAATTAAAAAATATATAATAATGTATAAAAAATTCAATAAATATTTTATTTTATACTCATAATTTAAATATGCAATTAAGTTATATTTTATTTTCTATTTTGTTCACGCATCGAATGTGTCCGATTGACTAAGCAGTAAATATAGTAAAAGACATTGAATGATTTTATTGTTAAAATTCGAACCGCATTAAACGTGAGAAGCCGGAATAGGCCCTCAAGAAAAAGTCTTCTATAGATCAGATTTTTGGGTCCAATTTATGCATTAAATGGTTCGAATTCAACAACATATTGTATGTATCTTATAAAAAAAGTAATATATAACACACACACACACATAGGGATAATTACTCCACTACCACTGAGTTAATTTAGGCGAAATTACAAAAAACACCCCCTTGTATCAATTATTACCAATATCCCCTTAAATTTTGTGGACTTATTGGAAAAATAGACAGAAATAATACAATGTCTATTTTGTCCCTTGAATATTTGAAATATTTTTTATTTAAAAAAATAAAAAAAATATCTGAATTGACCAAAATATCCTTCTCAAAACCCTAATTTCACCCCCACCTCCCACCTCCTACACCCCAACCCCCTAACTCCCCCTTCCCACCAGCCACCCCCACCAACCAACCTCCTAACTCACCCCCACCTTCCTTCACTCCACCACCGCCGCCGCTTCACTCCACCCCACTGTCGCCGCCTCCCTCAATGCATCACCCCAGTCCTCAACTCACCCCCACCACCCAACCCCCTAAATCACCCCCACTTCACCTCACTTCACCATCATCACCTCCGCTGCCTCACTCACCGCCGTTTCAGTCCATCGGCCTAGTCCTCAACTCATGCTCACCACCCAACCCTCTAACTCACTCCCGCTTTCTTTTACTTTACCACAACCGCCGCCTCACTCACACTGCCCTGCTCCACCGTCGCCTCAGTCCATCGCCCTACCCCTCAACTCACCTCGCCACGGCCATCGCCCTCAGATCTGAGATCTGAGTCTGAGATCTCAATCTCCCCCTTCCTCTCTCTCTCCTCTGTATTTCTCCCTCTCCTCTCTCTCTTTCTCTCAAGATCGATTAATCGGTCTCTCCCTTTCTCCTTCTCTCTCTCTCAACTCTCTCCCTTTCCCTCTCCCTCTAGATCGATCGATCGATCTCTCCCTTTCTCTCTCTCACGCGCGGCGGCGAACGGGATGTGAGTGTATATATATTTATAAATATTTTTTATATTATATATATGTATGTATATATTTGTAAATATTTTGTATATTATGTGTGTGTGTGTATATATATTTATATTACGTATATAAATTTAAAAAATGTGCAAATATATTATTCTGGCATAGTACAATATTTATATTATGTATAAATATTTATTATGTGCATATATATACATTATAAATAAAAAATATTCAAATATATATTCTTATTTATTCAATATAAAACATAAGGATAAAAGAGTCTATTCATAAATGACCAAATAACATTCCCCCCTTCAAAATGGCAATTTTGGAAGTTCAATTGGGTTTATGAATTGTTAGTTAACCTAACGAAAGTTGGAAATTGAAAGACGGAAGCAAAACTCAGGAAGGTATTGGTAATAACCGATACAAGGGAGGATTTTTTATAATTTCGTTTAAACTCAGGGGTAGCGGGAAGTAATTATCCCTATATATATATATATATATATATATATATATATAGAGAGAGAGAGAGAGAGAGAGAGAGAGAGAGAGACCTCTTGCTCCAACTTATAGAAGGTGTTGAAAAACAGCCAGTTAGCCTTCTCAAGTCCCCGGAACTGATCAACGACCACCTTAAAAATCCCCGGGTACGACCCATGCACGTATATGAAAGAGGGCATGTCATGGGGTTCCAATCGGGGCAACCCGGGAATCAAAATCTCTCGACCCGAAACCGGAACTTCTAGCTCCCCCTTGTACACATGGTAGTATATATGATCCACCGCGCACGACTGTATGAAAAACACCGCCGCCATGAGCCCCACCTCCTTCGCCACCCCCAAAACCCAAGGCAAAAACGGGTCGTAAACGATACAATCTGCTCGAATACCAGAACCTAACATCCGCTCCATGACTTCCTTTAGTGTTCTCGACCCGACCTCACGAAATCGGGCCAAGTATACATCGGGGTTCGTCTCGGGGGTCGTGCCATCATCGAATCCGTCGGAGATGGTTTCGAGTGAGATATTGGTGTTGGATGAGAATTGCATGGTTTTGCCTAAGTGTTTTGTTATGAGTAATGTGATTTTGATGCCCTTTGGGAGTTAGCGTTTGGCGAATTGGAGCATGGGGTTTATGTGGCCCTGAATTGGGAATGGCAGGATTAAGCAATGAACTTTGTGTTGCTCATGTCCTTCTCCTTCCTCCATTTTTTTTTTCTTATCTGAATTTGGTGGTACTCAAATCTCATTCATATATATAGGAGTTTGGAGAAAATTTAGATAAGACTTAATTCGATCTAATTAGTGTTTAATCACGTAATGAGTGATGTACACTTATTATATAATTTATGTATATTTGAAGAAGAATGGACTAGTCAAATGATAGGTGTAAATATGTAATAACATTTGTTATATGATTGATTGAGTTCAAACGAGCCCAATCTAAATAAAATTTTCTGACATATAGGCTTCCACTTGAATGCACGGTGAACAAAAAATTGGGTTACAAATTAATTAGCCGGTTGAATTCGTTATTTGTTTCTATCGTACATTTGATATGAATATGTTTATGAATTATGCGTTTAAACAATATATACGTTGTGTGGTGTGTACATATATATAAGCAAATGTAACAGAAAGTTTAACGAAAATGGTAATAGAAAATTCAAACAGAGATATGGAGACTTTTTTCTTCTATTAGTCAATCGTTTTTAAGTTGCTGAGAGAGTGTTTGGCTAAATTTATAAGTTTCTAAAAACACTTTATAAACTGTTTGGGAGCTTATAAATTCCTTAAAAGTGTTTGGTAATTTTTTTAGTAAAAGACTTTATAAGCTCCAAAAATAAGTTGTCAGGAACTTATATATTCCAAAAAAAAATAAGTTCCCCTCAATTTTTTTTTCTTCAAATAGCTTATAAGTTGTCTAATGCTAAAAGATAAAATAACATAAATATATATATATATATATATATTCATGATTACATTTCTACTATCTCAAAAATTAAAATATTTATTTATATGAAATTAATTTTAGTTTTTTTTTATCATTATTACACTTAAAAGAAACATATAAACTCTTATTTTTACCAAATAAAATCACTACTTATAAGCTCCAAAAATATCTTCTAAGCTACAAGATCTTATTTTATTTAGACACTTTAAGAATTTATTTTTAAAATAAGATGAAGGAGTATAAGTTTTAAAAATATCTTATAAGCTCTACAAACTTGTAAACTTTTTAAAATAAATTTAGCCAAACACTCTCTCAATCTCTAGAAAAAAATAGACTTAAATAATTAAAGAAAATTCAAATCCAAGTCGAGTGCGACTGCACTTAAACATTATCTGGATAAATATTGTGTGGTGCTTGCAATTGGGTGGTTCATTCGGTTATCTTTCTCATGGCCATTTGTTTCCTGTCTGTACGTGATAGATATGTCCAGGGTGTCTTATTCATTCGTCTAATCATGTGGTCTTATATTTGTGGTTTCAATTCTAGCCACATGTAGAATCCATACGTAAGACATTCAATAAGCTTGTTCGTTTTGATATTTCTAAAAAGAACAATTAAGTCCATATTTTTTGAGTTTGGATGACACTATTGATAATTTCTTCTTATTTTAAAAATTATCAATATTGCCTGATAGTTGTCGTTGTTTAACAAAAACTCTAACTTGACAATAACTTTCAAAATTATCAATAACTTTATCACATAATAGTAGTCATCTCATACATCAAGAGACACAATTTGTCAAGCCTGATAAAACCCTTCTATTAATTTTGTATTTCCACCAACTTTCGTGAAGTAATTTCATTTTATACCACAACAACCACTACAGGGCACCATCATATAATTTGACACCACCACTACCTTTTTTAAAAAAATAAAATTGATTTCATATATAATTTGTACATTTTGAACTTATCAAAATCATACAAATTTTATCTCCAAATGCCATCGAGAACACAAGAAATACAACTCGCAATTACACGTTTCCTTAATAAAGGTTGAATTTTGTTAAACTTATACATAGTTTGATAAGGTATTTGTAATTTTTGAAACAAGAGGAGGTTATCCGTGCATGATTTCACCTAAATTTAGGGGAGGTGGGTGTAATTATCCCTTTCTAAAATTTTTAATTGAAACCCTCCAACCTTACTCCACATGAGACTTTACTGTAGCCACCTTTTCGGATTTGAAATTTAAATCATATTTCAAGCTGTATTTCAAAATACAAATCACGATTAATCAATCTTGTTCTTATAGTTAATGACATTAAAATGCCACAAACAATTGAATCAAACACGTTCCTTGAGTTTTTAACCTAAAATTTAGGTGAAAATTCACCACCCATGTTTTGCCAAAACTATATATATATATCTTTCATATGAAAATAATGTGTCTTGTCACTAATTTATTGCTAGTGAGAGAATATGTTACGGTTAATTTCATCTAGAGGTCCACAATTCATCACACACCAATTACCAATAGTTTTGTGCGGATGAAGTAATGACATGTCTCTCTTGTCACTAGAAATTTTCATACAACGACAGTATATTTTTTTCCCTTATATATATATATAAACAACAAGAAATATAAGAATTTTCTTGTGACCATCATATAATTATTCTTTTATGACGACATGAAAATATGTTACCTGCTACATCATTTCCTGAATCTTTTCAATAAAATGATGAGATAAATCTTATCGTAGACAAACATTTATAACAGACATTGGGCGAAAATGATGTTACCATGCCCCGGCCTGACTTGTAAATGTTTACTCTCTCTCTCTCTCTCACACACACACACAAGTATCAAAAGTCAATTTTAACTCTTCAACTCTTCCATCAAGAAATAATTCCTGCATGTGCAAAATATGCTACTAATGGCAATTTACTACGAAATTGGTCTACTATAGCTGCTAGGTATGATCATATGTAAAAGTTAGTTATGACTTGTGAGTGTACATCTTCGAACCAAGGCAACAATTAATGGCTAATATCCCACCTGTTAACAAAATAACTCCAAAATCAGACCAGAATGTGAATTTACATATATACCCTTCTCATCCTTGGAAGAGAATATTACAATCCATAATGCACAGACTCCTAAAATTTAACTTGTGCAGTATTTGACATGACATTCTCCCTACCCATGTTCGATACTTCATGTGGCGTGTTTATAAATTATAAAAACCCGATACTTCTAATGACGTGTTGAATACAGTATCAATAATGTGTCTGATAGTTTTTGGACACTTTGTTTTTTCATAAATTCTTTTTAAGTATTCCAATAATAAAAAAATAATTAAAAAAAAGATTTTGTAAAACTACTTTGAAAAGATTTTTGTTGCATCCAACAATTTATTTTTCTTATTATAATTTTTTATCAAAATCGAAAGTTTCTTTGCTTTTAAGATAGATAGTTCATAAATCACGCATACAAAGAATAAATAAAATAAATTTTGATACACTCGTCGATATGAACTCTTTCCTCTTCATACTTGTATTAATATGTACATAAAAATCGTACACTAAATATATATATATATATAAACGTGTAAGTATATAAATATTATATCATATTATCACTAAAGTAATAAAAAAAATTATATTGATATTATCATGTCGGGGGTGTGTCGTGTTATAAAATGTTTAAGAATTTTGTGTCGTTATATCCGTATCACCGTATTTGTATCCGTGCAACATAAATTACAATTTACATCAAAACACAGCTCAACATTTCACCAATGCAGACACAAATTCTTCAATGTGTCTATCAGAACTCCCTCCCTCATCAACAGCTTCCCTCGCCAATTTCTTCCATTTCACTGCATTTCTTCTAATCTCTCTCCCACACTCTCCCACCATCACATAGTCTAAACATCGAATTATTTCATCTTTTGTAACTATCCCTTTCTCGTCCGGTCGAGCCCTGATTCCCATCTTCCAAACATCTTCAACAAACTTCGCGTTTGTACTCTGGTCACTCCACTGCGGGATCCCCACCATGGGGACTCCGGAGCTCAGTGCCTCCAGAGTCGAGTTCCACCCGCAGTGCGTGATGAAGCACCCTACTGCCTCGTGCGACAACACGTCCAACTGATGACACCACGGCACCATGAATCCCTTCTCTTCAGATATCTCCTCTTTGTAATTTTTCCGGAAGTTTGGCTTCTTCCGATGCTCTGACCACCCAGACGAAGCTCATTTCACTCATTTTCAAGGCGAGGGCTAGTTCCTCCATCTGGTCGGCCCCCGGTTCGGCGAAACTTCCAAACGATACGTAAATGACGGATGATTTGGGCAGTTTGTTGAGCCAATTCATGCAGGGATCGGTTATTGGCTTGAAGGCGCTGAGGCCATACTCTTTATCGTACGGCAGCCTCTTGTCCATGTATATTGATGGTATTGTTGGTCCTATGGTTCTAACTGGCAAAAACTTGGCCATCCAATCGCATACCTTGTGACGGGGGAAAAAAATCAAAAAAGAGTTCAGAGCTGAATTAGTTCACGGATTTTAAGCCCTCATTCAGGCCCTCTCATCCAATTTAACCAGCACCTCCCTAAATTTCGTCCAGAAATATACTGAAATTGCACACAAAATCCTTTATTGCAAATATGTCAAGTATAAAGATTTCGGGTCAATTGTATAATTAAGATGTAATTTTATACACATGGATGAATGTAAATTATGAAATAAAAAATGAAATATCATTTTGAAATAGAGGACCTATTTGCTTAATTAATCAATCCAATTCAAATAGACTTTGGTAGAGCTTTACTCTTTTTTTAAATTAATATCGCACTTTGAGTTTACGTACTATTATATATACAGACTGAACTTTTTCTCTTGAATAAATTGAAGAGGTTCTAAATTTATCAGAATTTTTTTTTTTGAAGGGATTCTAATCGTAAAATAGAAAATCTTGAAGGAAGGTAATAATAAGGGTTCGATGTCCTTGTACTTTGACCAAACCTCAAGTGCTATACTTATTTAATTTTTATTTTTTTTACGAATGGTTTAAAAAATATACTTCCTTAAAGAGAGTTAGGATTCTTATTAGAGGGAGGTAAATGTAACTTTAAAAGAAAAGAACAAGGCCGCTTTCTAATTATAAAAAAAAAAAAGAATAAGAAAGAATCATCGAAAAAATTTAATTTGAACCAAATTCGATTGTACTATTATTAATTATGTGGTCAATAAATTATATTTGTTCGTATGATCATTAGTTTATATTTTGAGGAGAGTGTGCAACTATATAACAATAATTACAACAGACATATAATTCGTTGGGTGCTGTAAAGTAAAATTCGGACAAGAATTTTAATAATGTATCCTAAATTAATCGTGAACCTCGGAGTACAAAGTAAATGACTTTGATTGGATTAGATCATATAAAAATATTATAATATTCAAAATTCAAATATTACCGGGAAAAAAAAAAACTTCATGAAAACAAACGAAAATATAACTTAACGTCCCGGTAAATTACGTACCTCTTGCTCCAACTCGTAAAACGTATTAACAAAAATCCAGTCCACCATCTCCACATTTCTGAACTGCCCAATCATCATCTCGGATCTCTCCCGATCCGATTCATAATCAACAATAAAAGAAGGCATATCCGTGGGTCTCAAAACGGGCAACCCACCCGGGATCCGAATCTCAGGCTCCGAAATCGGGAGCTTCAGCTCCCCCCTGTAAGCGTGGAAGTAAATACTATTCACAGAATTCGACTGTGTGAAGAACATCGCCGCCGTCAATCCACACTTCTTCGCCACGTCCAGCGCCCACGGGTAAAACGGATCGTAGATCAAGCAATCGACTCCGGATCCGGAGCTCCGAAGCTTCTCCACGAGCTGGGTCAGAGTCTCCGACCCGTATTCCCAGCAACGGGTGAAGAATTCCCCGGGTTCCACCTCGCGAGCGCCGCCGTCGTCGAAGCCGTCGGAGATTGTCTCCACCGGAAAAGAGGCCGTCGGAAAATTTTGGGCGGTTTTGAGAAAGTATTTTGTGACGGCGATGGTGATTTTAGTTATGCCTTTGTGCTTTAAACGCTTGGAGAATTGGAGCATAGGGTTTATGTGGCCTTGGAGTGGAAATGGGAGCACCAAACAATGGGGTTTTTGTTCTTCTTTTTTCTCCATTTCTGCGTATACACCTCCAAATTTGTTGATGTGTTACTTTTTCTGAGTATGATTTAGCTCAAAGTAGATATATATGTTGGAATTTTATTTCAATTTCAGTTGATTGCTGTTAATTGAATATTTTATTTTTATAAAATAAAATAGGTTAAATTAATAAGATTAATAAGATTTGACTTATAAAGCTTGATTTGTTTGATCAATTATTGTTAAGGCCTTGATTTTAATAAATGTGGTATAATAGTTGGTGTTTGTCAATTCTAGAAAGTCTATAATGGGAGAGTTCTAGGGTTATATTATATATTTGGTTAAGTGTCATCTCCACTCTACATTCTGATAATCATTTTTTCAATTGAAAACTGTCAATATTGGTGAGAGATGGAGAGCAAAAACTAGCTAATGATGTTTATTTAAATATCTATATTGATCGACTATCAATCATTGGTGTAAGGTACGCTAATGAAATTTATACATAGAGCTCAAATAGATATATATACATATACATTTACATATACACTGTATTTTGATTATTTTTTATGTTATTTCAATTTTCGGTATAACTTGTGTGATCCAAGATCAACATTATCCCAAAAAAAAGGTAAAGATATTATATGCATACCTAATGAGGGAGACAAGCACTAACAAAGCTCAAAAAATCTTTTGTGCATCGAATTTGAGTTTCACACATATATCAATTGATTTAGATCTCACGAAATCATTAATTTATTTAAAAAATCAACCAACAACATGCAACACAAATCTCCATTATTTAATTCATATATAACCAAACACCGGGCTCTTTGCAAAAATTTTCCGAGCTCATGCATGAAAGTCAGAGCTCAATGTATTCTTTCTTTTGTTTCTCTCACCTCTTCCATTTTCTTTTATATTTTCTCACATGGTCCCCTCCACACACACACACACACTCTCTCACCTCCCGCAGTCCCAGTATTCGACACTATTTTTTTTTTGTTGTACTTTTTTCTTAATCATATAGTCTTTTTTTAATATATTTTATTTATAATCGATTTAATAAAAATATTTCAAATGATTTTGAAAAAAATTGTACTCATAAAATAAAATTAGTGAACATTTATATTTTTATGCCAACAGAATTTATGTAAATAACTTATGTCTTTTTTCTTTATTCTGCTCACACAGTAAATGTATCCAATTGCTAGTTTAAATAATCTTTTTATAGATTAATTACATTAATTAGGCGGCACCCTTTATAATAATATGATTATCAACTCTTCTACTCAAACTTTTATAATTATAAACAAAATCCCTCTGATTGTTTACCATTTTAAAAACTGCCCTTTCCGTTAGCTTATGATAATTCACAAGGCTAATAATATTAATGTGTGGACGGATTAATCATTAAGCCATGCAGTGTTTAGTAAGAGAGTTAAAATATCCTAATCTTCGCATACATCGAGTTAATTAATTATATATATTAGTTAGGTGGACATACTCAATGCGTGTGAAAAAAATATATATAATTTTTAAATATATATTTAGGTTGTAATAGTTTAAATTATAAATTTTTATGAATTTTGTTGCATGAATAAAAACTTTTAGTATTTATTAAAATTTATCATAAGTGGAAACTAATAAAAAATTAAAATAAATAAGATTAAAAATATATATGATTAAGAAATAATTATATAAAAGACTTAAAAATTATTTAATAGTATCACATAGGAGAGAAGAGAACGAGAGAGATGAAAAAAGTAAAAGTAAAAGAAAAAGGACCTGTAAAGAAAAAGAACGTGTAGTGGGGAGAGTATGAGATAAATAAATTAGGAGAGAGAGTAAAATAAAATGCCAATCTAAAATATTGAAGAGACCAAAACAATTATTAAAATGATATCTCCTTTTATATAATAATAATAATAATAATAGTATAGATATTCACCATTATCCTTACTTGTAAAACTTCTTATGGTTCTTGATCAATTTTGGTAAGAGAAACAAAAAAGAAAACTTTTTCCAAGTTTTGAATTTTTCCACATTTTGAATTGTTGTGCTTCATACTTTATCTTCTAGCACAACCTAAATAGTTTCACAACAATGACCACAAAACTAAATACTTTAAATCATATCTATATATAATGAATAACACTTTCTATATAATTTGTGAATTAAAATTCTTTGTTTGGGCCCATACAAACACAAAATAGCTCACATTATGCCCTATCATTAATATACTTAAAAAGATATATTAAAATATAAAATATAATATAATTTAAAATCATTAATATTTATATATAAGATTCAAATATTAAATTCATACAAGAATTTTTCCTGGTATAGTGAACTATCTTTTATATGTCTTCATTAGGGCAAGGATACTCTTTTAAGGGTTCTATTTCTTGATACATATGATCAGATCAGATCGAATTCCAGATTACCTAATCCAAATTGTTAGGTAAGAAGACGAGTCCTAACATGGGGTTTCGTGGATCGAGGTAGCGTGCACGAAGCTATTGACCGTGGCAAAATTGCCTGCTTGGTATGAAATTAATTAAGCACAATACTTTTTCTAGTATTATCTATATCAATTATGTCATTGTAGATTGCGTGGAGATCAATTAAAAAATAAGAGTGAAAAAATTATGGTAATAATTAATTAAATAATAATGGTGTATTGAAAAATTAAAGTATGTACAATAAGTCATAAGTTATGTGGAATTCGAGCCAAAGTTAATCATTTAATTATAGAGGCTCTGTGTGTGTGTGTGTGTGTGTGTGTGTGTGTGTGTGGTTGTTCTTGTATTGGAGCTTGGATGACGCAGCCACATATACGAAGGCAACACTTTATTTCTGATAGCACTTAGCATTCACACACAAGGATTTTTACAAATTTATCAATAACACATTCGAAAATTTTTAATTTAGATGCTATATGATTGATTATTCTCTCTAAATTTTACATTAATTATAGAACAACTGTCGAAACAGATTTGAGCTAATACATTCGTATCACAATGACCATTTATTTCTTCAATGTGTATCATAAGGAAATGAAATTACTTTGAAGGTAGGGCCTCTAATATAGAAACAAACTCCTCAATATTCCGATCTGAACTCCCTCCTTCGTCAACTGCTCCCCTAGTCAACTCCCTCCATTTTCTTGCATTATTTCTCATATCTTCCCCTCCTTCTCCCTCCATGACATGCTCCACACAACGAACTATCTCGCCTTTCCCAACAACATTTTTCTCATCCGGATGAGCCCGGATTCCCATTTTCCAAACATCCATCACAAACTTCGCGTTTGTACTTTGGTCGCTCCACCACGGCACTGTCACCATTGGTACTCCCAGACACAGTGCTTCCAGAGTTGAATTCCATCCGCAATGTGTCACAAAACAACCTATTGCATCATGTGCCAGTACCTCCAGCTGCGGGCACCACGACACGATTAGTCCTTTCTCGGAGGTTTGTTGTGTGAAATTTTTAGGAAGTTTTGATTCCTCCGAAGACCTAACCACCCATATGAAGTGCTTATTGGTCATTTTAAGGCCAAGTGCTAGTTCCTCCATTTGCTCCTCTTCAAGCTGAGCCATACTACCAAATGACACATAAATAACAGATTTAGAAGCGCGTTGGTCTAACCATTTCATGCAAGTATCTTCGGGCTTAAAGATACTAAGATCGTAGTCTTTGTTTTCGGGCAGCCTCTTGTCTAAGTACATGGATGGTATTGTCGGCCCAATAGTTTTAATTGGTAACAGCTTTGCCATCCAATCAGTAACCTGAAATTGAGTGGTCAAATTAAATACATATATGGGGCCAATTCATTAAATACGCAGTGGTTTTCGAGAATTGGTACATAATTCAACTAATTAATACTTGGTATTCCAAATCAATATGATGTAGTATTATATGATTATCACATGAAAATGACTTTTTGGATAATTTCAAAAACCAAATATATTTTTATAGTTTCTGTCCTTTTTGACGTTGACATACTAACATTGTTAGATTTTTCATTCGACCAGTCAAATTATTACTAATTTTTACCCATTTAAGCAATCAACATATTCACGGAAACTCATGCAATAATGAACAAGTTCACCTAAATGGTGGAGGGGAAAATATATATATATATATAAAGATGACAATTAAACCAATTATGCCCTTGTTCTCATCCCTAATCTTCCTTTTTTTTTAAAAAAATCACATATATATATATATATATCTATAAAAGGACAAAATACATCCAACATCTATGTGTTATGATTAACTAGCAATAAAAACCTTGTGAAAAAAATTAATGATAATTTTTTGATTATCACTTATTATATTGTCACAAATTTACTCATTTTCTTTTAGTGTATATGAACAAGTAGACATATTGAACTATGGTCCTCATCATGTGATCGATGTAACAAAAATAAATTACTCCTTACTAAATCAAATCAAAAAAAATTGTGGGAACTATGAACACACACACACACAGACACACACATACCTCTTCTTCCAACTCATAAACAGAGTTGACAAAGACAAAATCAGCCTCCTCAACATTCTGAAACTGGTTCACAAGTATCTTGAACGACCCAGAATGCGACTCCAGATCCCGTACGAAGGAGGGCATATCAGTCATTTCCAACTCCACTCCCAATCCAGGCACAACAAACCTATCTCCCTCTACAACCGGCACTTTCAGGAGCCCTTTATTCACATGATAGTAAATGCTATTCACAGCAGAAGATTGAGTAAAAAATGGAGCCCCCAAAAGCCAGCACTTCTTTGCCACGTCGAGCCCCCAAGGCAAGAACGGATCATAAATCACACAATCAACGGGTCGGCCCGAGTTGCCGAGCCTCTCCACGAGCTCAGCAAGAGTTTCCGAGCCGACTCGTCGGAAAGTGGCAAGGTATTCCTGTAAGCCGCAGTCGTCGGGCTGGCCGTCGTCGAAGCCGTCGGAGATGGTTTCCACGGAAATCGGCCCGGAGAGCTGTTGTTTGGTTTTGAAGATTAAGTGTTTAGTGGCGGCTAACGTGGTTATGATTCCTTTGTTTGATAAGCGCTTGGAGAATTGAAGCATGGGATTTATGTGACCTTGGACGGGATATGGCAAGATTATGCAATGGGGTTTGTGTTTGTTTGATTCAACTGATTTCTCCATTGTTTGGGAGGATGAATGTAGTTTCACTGGTCCCTTGATTTATAGGGTGTTTTTTTTTTGGACTGGGGTGATGTGTAGTTTTTGGTCTGTTATGGAAATTTTTTTTGGTTAATTAACAAGGTTTTTGGTTTCAATCATTTCATTCATACTGTTTTAGTTTTCGTCTTTTATATTTTTTAAAATTGACAATTTTGATTTTATTTTTGTTTGAATCTCAATTTTTGAACAGTACACCTCAATAATTTTGGGTCCACAATAGCAGTATCTCGCTAAAAATATGTCGGTAGAAATTTGGTTCAAATTGTCAATTTTAAAAATTTATAGAACAAAAACCCAAATAATATAAATTGAAGGACTAAAACCCAAAATGGATCATAGAATCAAAATTACCAATTTTACATCATGCCTTCTTTTTTTCAAACAAAAAAAAAAAAAACCTTTTGGGTAGGTTATTTGCGAACAAGTATGCCATCATTAATTACCTAATACGAGCATCAGCGTGCTCGACAGTGTCCAAATTGAACTTGTCGGCATACTATAATAATATTTGACCGTTTAATGATGTTATAGGATTTTTGTACTCAAACAATTGATTCTCTCTTATTGGCGAACATAATATATATATGTATGACAAGTTTAGGTAGATCTTCAGTAGAATCCAAAGTACAATAATCTGAGAATATATGACAAGCTATAAGCTCTGTTTACTTGTTTTCTTAATTCAAAAGAAAATTTGTGATGAAACCTTTCTTTCTTTTCTTTATAAATTTTCATTTGATCATTACATGACCTTACGCCGTGTTTGGATATTACATTTTAATGAATATACATCTACTTTATAGTTTTATCTGAAATTTGTCTACAAATAATGCAACATTCTAATTATGTAATTAGTAAATTCTTATTCAATATTTACATTATGATAAATGGTTAACCACGCCATTAGAAAAAGACAAAAAAAAAAAAAAAAAAAAGAGGAGGCAAGATTGGATATATTAATCGTGAACGAGGGCCCTTGTTGCTTCCAAATCTGGAACAAAGAATTCAATTGAATTCCCATCCATCTTTGGCCACAAATTAATTTAGATGTTTACTCACTTAGTTCATCAAATCTTCTTCACCCAACTGACACATTATCTAGCTTTGTATTCTCCAAACTCAAATGCTTTACAATCCAATTTTCAATCCCCAAAATTTGCAATGAATTGCTTCAAGATATAGGAAGAAAATAGCTTCACTCCGCCATACGAATCCGTGGTCAAGGAAGTAAATTTGAGCTTCAATAAGTTTCTCAATTCTTGTTAGAATTACTCCAAATCAATTCCCTTCTATTCTCCTTATTTCATATTGTTTCCATAATCATTTAGATGCCTAAAACTCCCTACGGTTTGATCCGAAGACAAACCTGAAGTTGGCTACGTACTAGATGTTGAAAACCGTAATGGCGATCTCTTAAGCAACTAGCCATTTTTCGAGCTCTTTAACTCCCTTGTTACTAATTCAAATCCAGCATACTTTTTACCATTAGAACGCCTGTTATGTGAAATTTTGAGATGTTTTTATTTTGGACCAAAATTAGATTTCTTCAGATTTGTAGAAAGTCTCAAACATGGCTACTCTATTTCGGGTTACTGAAAATTTGATGCGAATAGCTTAGTTTGAGCCCTCATAACTCTTTCATTTCTTACTCAAATTTGACAAACTTTATGTCCCTAGAAAGCTTGAAGAATATACTTTTAGATGGTACTAGAAGTAGATCTAGAACAGTTTTGTGTGGATCTATATAAACTCTCGAAGTCAGCTGTCTGAAAAAGGTTTCTGGAAATCCAAAATTTTTCCAAATTTTGAGTTTCCTTGAGCTATATTTGAGTGTCAATAACTCACCCATCTTTTATCCGAATTTGATAAAACTTATGTTGTTAGAAAGCCTATAGATTGAGGTTTTAGGTGGTATAAATTACAGACCTAAAGCTAATTTGTATAAATCTGAGGAATCTCTTCAAGTTGGCTTCCCAAAACTCATTTTTGAAACTTCAAAAAATTTCTAGATTTCGGTTTCTGAGTGACAACCTTTGAGTCTTTGTATCTCCTTCAATACTTGGCCAAATCGAGTGATTCTTGAACCTATGAACTACTTATACTTCATACTATGTCAAAAATCTTAACATAGCTACTTTACATTCAAATGTTGTGAGAAAAACTAGTTTGCAACTACCCTGTTGAACAACTTCCATTCTTGAAATCAAAATTTCTAAATCTTTGTTTTAAACCTTAAAACCTTCAAAACTCATTAAGAATGAGTTCCCTTGTCATCTAATTTTGTCTTGGAATGTTCAATTACTAGGAATTTCATCAAAATTGAATAAACTCATTTTAGTCCTAAACCCGAAGTTTAAAACTTCAATTACTCCTACTAACTACTCGTTGGTCTAGCGGAATGAGGTGTTTGATCTCTTAAGCAATGTTCAGAGTTCGAATTTTGGTGTTGTGAATAGAGCAACTGGGTTGGGAGGGTTGTCCCCATAATGGGTCTTTGCAGTACCCGATTTGAATTAGTCGGTCAATGAATCGGAACTGGGTGGTTAAAACCAAAAAAATAAAACTTCAATTACTTCTAATCCCTTTTGAATTTCACAAAACTAATTTGGGGCTTTGATTCATTGTATCGAGTGTTTTATTTTCATATATTGGTCCCAGTCAACGGCGTTGACCGTCCGTCAAAATCGATTAACGACGGTCAACAGTCGTGGCTCAACCCTTTCGGTTAATTTAGCCATTTTTAAAGATTTTGAGGTACTGATCCCAAATTCGAAATCTATTTTCCAATCCAAAATTATCTCGAAGGCCTATCATTTTAAAGTCAACAGTCGATTAATCACATTCGACTAATAATTCTAAAACTCAATCTTCTACGACCTAAATACTTTAATAACCATCATTTAGGATAAATATACTAATTTTAGTTATAATTGCATAATTTAGGGAACGACCAAGTTGAGACATTTGACCCGACTCAGTTCATCGGCCAAACTTAATCAAGTCAGGTAAGAGCCCTAATCTTTTCTTGACAAGGCACTGAACTATGAGATGTATCCGTTCTGTTTTCTATTATTATTATCATCCTTGGGAAATTGGGCCCAGGGATGTGTAAAAGGGGACTACTAGGCGGAACAGACCAATGGCAGGATCTTTTCTGCAATATCGCATCCGTTGGATCCGATTTTATATGCAGTCAGAGGTTGACTGTAGATAAGATTGGATCGGTGTATTACACGGGCACGTGATACACCTTCCGTCAGTTTAGGTTGAGGTAGCTCCTTGATAAGGGAGGCATAAGGATTTCTGTTTTGTTTGTCCATTTTGGATAGTCATAAGATTGGAGACCTGTCAGTCAGTTCAGCTCACCATTGCATGCTTTTGAAAATCATTTATGACAAGATTATTCCAGTACTTGTTCTGCCTGTTTTGAAAAATCATTCATGAAAAGATTTTTTCAGCAATTATTTAGAGCATTGCAAATTTTCTGTTGCATACAATAAAAGAAAATGACGTTATTTGTTTTAATATGCTTTTATTTTTGGTTTATACTGTACATCTATACAAATATGTAAACTGGCCTTACTAAGTCATTTGGACTTACATCCCTATTCTTTCTGTTCTTTACCTCAGACTAGGGCTTGCTGAATGGATGAATAGTTCTATATGCATGGCCGTGCACTTATTTCCTTGTAGTTGTTTGTTGTTATGTATGATGTATTATGGATTTAGAACACCTAGTGTTGTTAAGAACCATTTAGTTTACTATGTTATGTTTGGGTTGAACTTTGTATTTGATTACAAGAAGTTTATTGCGAGTTAGTTCTAATGTTTGTATCCCACGTAGTAATACTTCCATTGAAGAGATTATTAGTGAACATTCATTTTAGAATGAGGTGATCGTACAAACTATCGTCAAGATACGGGTACCTTGTATAGGTTTCCTAGTGACACCCTGATTGTATTAGTTCGTTCTGACGGGAAGGGTGTTACAAATAAAATTAGTGCTTCGACTTTCTCCTTTTTATCTCTAATGCAAGTACACTCTTCAAATTAGAGTTGTGTAGTGTTGATACATACCAACATCGTATCAAACACATCACTCTTGTAACACATGTTTGGCGTGTCATTTGGTCGCTTGGCATATTCATAGATTAAATAAAATTTAACTAAAATACACCTATCACTCTAGATGACGCTTTGGATTTGCGATCAATGACATATGCAAGAGGTGTTTGACACATGAATTCCTTTTCACATTTTTTTGTAAGTAAACAATAATAAAAAAGATTATTACAATTTAGATTTTCCATAACTACTTGTGAGAGACTTTTTTAACCCAATAATTTATTTTTTGGTCATATTTTTGCATAAATATCAAAACATATATTCTTTTACTTTAAAATAGATAGTTAACAATTCACACAAATATAATTTTGACACAATCAACTATGATTTTTTTCCTTACTTGTATTGATATATATATATATATATATATATATAGGAAATTATTATTAGCACTCCATCTTTATTTTTTGTATTGAAAATTTGACTAAACTCTCATTCATGTTTAGAACACTATTTTTATTAATTTTAATGACATAATCTTTATTGTTAATCATTTGCACCTTTAGGTTATTAAAACACATGAGATTACAACCTTAATGTAAACTATTTAAATTTTTCTTTTTTGTCCTACTTACTTAATGCAAAATATATATTACTAACAAAATTTTACGAAATTTATGAAATAAAAGAAAACAAGTTAGATATATAAAAAAAATTGGGCGATGCAGAAAGCAAAAGATATTGTATAATTCTACTGATATTCAAATATGCAAAATATTAGGTAAAAAGAAACAACTTGTATATTCCCAGTAATTCTATTTCTCCTCAACCTTATCTAACTTCAAATAAACAAAAAGTCTATGGCAAAATAATAATAATAATAATAATAATAATAATAATAATAATAAAAAGAAAAGAAAAGAAAAATGAGTTCCATGACTACAATCTTTAAGACATAATCTCCTATTCACAGTTTGCACCAACTTGTTTGCTTCATATATATTATTCTTGCAAAAAAAATCAGCATTAGTTTCAATTTACACATAAAGAGAAAAATTATATTACATAAATATATGCATGCTGAAATTAAAGTGTGAGAAAAAAAATATTGAAATAATACAAAAAGTATGCCAAAGAAACAAATACAGTTATTGCTATTAAATGGGTTGTAAGAATGGTAGATATCTTTAATTTGATTAATACTCTTGGTATTCACAAACGGTATTATCTCCTCCAACACAAAAATCACTGTTAAATCTTCTAAAGTATTAACCACATTGTTAAATCACTGTTAAATCCATTTTCAAGCAACTAAAATTAATATAATGGAAAAATTATAAAAATATAATGTAAAATATGGACAAACTATTGCGCAAAAGACAACAATATTATAACAAAAATTTTGTCAAGTTACCATCAAAATAAGAATTTGAATAATAATTTTGAAGTTGTGGTCACTAAAGCTGAAAAGAAGATGGTGAAGAATAGTATTTTTGAATACATGAAATTAAATAGTGGACTATTAGGGCTTGTGCCCCCACCCCAGGCCAAAAAATCAGATTAAATCAATATTTTAAAAATTAAAAGGGTATATTGGCAATTGATAAAATTAAAAGTAAGAGAAAGTGCCAATAACAATCTTGGAGCGTCAATAACAGTCCTCTAACAATATTAATGTAAATAGCGTTGTCGATGCCTTATAATTTTGAAAAAAAAATTGTGATTAGATGTCTGTGTTTTATCGTGTTTGTATCGATGTATTGTGTTTCATGCATAATATAGTAATCTTATTCAGAAAGATAATAAAAAACTTTTTTTCCCCAAATTTTTGCTATTTTCCTCAGCGTGCATGAATGGCTAGATTAAGACACACACACACACACACACATATATATATATATATATATATATATTTGAAACTAAGATAGTTTTTAGTAAAAGCTCCAATTGAAAGCATATTAATTCCCAAGAAAGAAAAATCAAAAAGAAAAATGAAGTAGGCTGAGGAGGTCCAGCTGGCTCTTAAGCTACAAGGCCCAGTAGACTTTGGTTTTGGGCCGTAGTCTTTTAGCAAAAGCAAGGTTATGTGTATCTGTTTCAAAGGAAAAGGCTTCAGAATGTTAATCCAAATATAAAAAAAAAAGTAAAAGGGTTCAAACTAACAAAATTAAAGTTAAATTTATGATGGATTTTACTTTTCAATTAGAATGACAGTACAACATTAAATACACCGTGTAATCTACGCAATTATTTATTTTTAATTAATAAAGTTGCATCATAAGAAGGGAATAGAAAATTATAAAAAGAATTGGGTGGCAAAAATATTTTTATTCTTATATTTAAAATACAAATCTATGATCGGTCATAGTTGCAAATAATATTTATAAATACAATAAAAAGAATTGATAAATCAAACTAATAGTTTACTATTTTAACACTCATTCAGACTTATTTTATTTTTATTTTTTCACAGAATAATTGTAGTATCAAAATTACCGATAAAGCTAAGAAAGATGAAAAATGGAAACTCACAGACACTGTTTTCTCGTTTCCCACATTTTGCAAATACTTCAAAATAAATAAAATCGAAAATTTAGTTCATCAACATAGGTAACTGCAGCTGGGCCAAACAACCGACGGCGAAAAACGGAAAAAGAACAAAAGGAAAATAAACAAAAACATTGCTTTAGATCTAAGAGAAGCTGCGTCTTCAATTCTACTCAACTCCATCTCACCCGACGAACCGTTCGATTAGGTATGTTGTGTTTTCTTTTTCGATTCGACTCCATTTTGAAGCCGAAAATTTCGTTCAGTGTAATGGAATTTATCGTTATCTCTGTTGTCGTATTCATAAATCATTAATTGATAATTTTTTGCAATATTTGGGGTTTTCAGATGGCGATCTATGTAATCTAGAGGTGGTGGAGCGCTGTTGAGAGCGGATTGAATTGGATTTGATGGAGAAAAACAAGAGCCGTACCGATCTGCTCGCCGCCGGCCGGAAAAAGGTAACTGTGTTGTTCCCTACTTTTTACGCGTAGAGCAATTTTCGTTAGTTTATTTACTGTATAGACAGATGCACAATTTTTTTTATTTTTTTTTTGTGGGGAAGTTATTTTTGGACTTCCACATATGAGTTTTGGTAAGCTATTTTTGAACTGTGTCTTGCAGTCTGTTTAGTTCAGTCTATGCTGGAATTTATTGTAATTTTTAGGTTGTAGAGTTCATCAGACACTTGAAAAAAGATTTTTCATGCAGTATGTGATTTTCTATACATGCTTTTGTAATTACTTTTACCTAGATGATATAGTTCATAACTGCAAGATAACGGCATTTATCTTTTATAAAATGCTTGTACCAGTGCATTATATAGATAAATAACATGTGGACAATATCCAGTATATATAACGAAGAGGTTTTAGATGGGCAAGTACAGAATACACGTACATTTGGATACTTTTGCCAGGGAAAAGCATTATGCTTCCTAGTATTGAGTCTGTGGGGTGTTTGGTCATGGCCTTCTATGTTTGTTTTTTAAATCCTGGAGAGCAATTATATTCATGTTTGAAATTATCCTTGCACGCCATAATTCATGTTAACAAAGCCTCTACTTGTATTTGTTAACAAATCAATGAGCTTATTTCTCTTTTCACAGTTAAAAGACCTCTACTTGTATTTGTTAACAAAGCCTTAATACGTTCAATAGCCAGAATTGCATTTGATTTTATCATGTGGAACCACCATTTTGATTGTTAAACCTCATAGTTATTGTTTAGACAATTTGGTACCTCTACTGAATTTGGTATGTTAATTACAAAGTTGAATTAAATTGCATTATTATTATTAGCGGTAGTAGTATCATCTTTTGGGACTGGGAGTTATCTTTGATATATTTTAAGTTTGACATGCTTCATCTTTTTCAGCTTCAACAGTTCAGACAGAAGAAGGATAATAAAGGGAATAATAGTAAATCTTCGGGTAAAGCTGGTAGATCTGCACATGATACAACAGCAGGCACTGCCCCTGAAGCAGTGATAACACAGCAACATAGTGCAGATGGAGATGGATCCATGCATGATGTAAATACTATTGCTTTATCAGAGTCCATTTCTGGAGTGGATTCAGTGGCAAGTGATACTGCTGCTGCCAGTGATAAACTCTCAGCAGAGGCTGGTGACCTAGAAAAAGCATCCATTGCAGGATCTACTCCATCAGAGGATTCTGGAGTGGATGAGACTAAATTGATTAAAAGAGCTGATGCTGGATGTGGTGTTGATTCTGGGGTCCCACAGAAAGATGGATCAGCTTCTTTGGTTCTTGAGGATGCAGAGTACAATTTGCCAGGTACCTCAGATCCAATAATTTTAAGAGAGAATTCTGCAGATAGCAGTGTATCGTTGCCCGGTGATTTTTCATCCGAACTGGAGAGGAAGCACGGGGAAGAGCAGGTAACAGATGTAGGTTTGTGCCTTCACTCTTGACACTGTCTTTCTTCACAATTTACTGATTTATCTCTCTCCTGCCTTTTTTTTTGTATTGTATTTATTTATTTTTTCTGGCTAGAGTTAAAAGTTTGTATAATTTTTGTGGGTAGGGGCAATTCAGGAAGTTAACAGTTCCAATGGGAATCAGCATGATGAAGGCATGGTGACACAGCTTGAGGGAGATGGTAGTCTTTGTCCAAATGATTTCAGTGAGACTGCTGGAGGCAATGGGATAACTGGTTCAGGGAATATGCTGGAGGGGGAGGAAACCAATGTTGCCACACAACTCAGCGAGACTGATGATGCTTCATTAACTGGTGATGCAATCCATGATGCTGAAGAAGCTCAAGAGAGGCATGACCCTTCAGCTGTTACTGGTCATTTGACCGATTCTGGGTCAATGTCAAATGTAAGTGCTGTGGTGACTGGTCAACAGAAAGAAGTTACATCAGTTGGTACTTCCAATGAAGAGAAAACAGAAATGCTTGATGTCTCTGGTGACTGTGGTGGTTTCCATAGCGAAGGCACTGCAAGCTCTGCTTTTACTGATGCAGAAAGATTTTATGAGTCCCAAACTAATGACATTGCAAAATCTTTAGGATATAAACAATTAGATTTGTCATCAGTATTAGATGGAAGTGTTGTCAAACTGTCCCAGCTTGCAGAAATTTTACGATTACTTGATGAAGATGAATACAAATTCTTGTTCATGTCGAGAGACTCACTTGAGAAATCTGGAGAGAGAGACAAGATGGAAGTTCATGAGTCTGTTGTTCATGATTTTGAGAGGTTCAAAGAAGAGTTATATATTACAAGGTTTTCAAAGGATGCATTTCATTTACAGCTTTCTGAACAGGAGAAGTTGATTGATGAACTCTCTGCAGCCAATGCTTCACTCTTTGAAGTACAAGGGAAGAATGAATTATTTGCTAAAGAAATTGAGCAGTGTAGGTCTGAACTTCAGGAGGTTCTTTCAGAGAGGGAAGCACTCTGGAGGCAGCTTTACTTTTCAAAAGCTGAGGTTGAAGGTTTTGAGGTTAAAGTTAATGAATTGCAGAATAAACTAGAAACGACACAAGAAGAAATGTCAAGCCTATCTTCAGAGCTAGTTGACTGCAGGAATTTGGTGGAAATGTTGCAAACTGAAAAGGAAAACTTACATGGGAGTTTTAATGTGATGGCTGAAGAGAAAAAAAGACTCTCGGAGGAGAATGGAGGTATTTTGCTAGTGAATGAGAAAATGGCAGGAGAATTAGCTCAGTCCAAAGCTTCTTTGGAGTCTCTTCAAACTTTGCTAAGAGATGACAAGAGACGACTTGAGGAGGAGAATGATTCTTTGGTTCATGAGAATGGTAAATTGCTTTCTGAATTGACAGAGTTGAGGAGTACAGTAGAAGTGCTTGAAGTGGAGAACAAAAATTTAAATGAAATCTTGACATCTGTGTCAGTAGAGAGAAAGAAGCTTGAAGATGAAAACATTTTAGTGGTCCATCAGTTGGAAGAAATGTCAAATGAGTTGATGGACTGCAAAGACCTGGTTGTAACTCTTCAGACGGAGATCTCCAACGTAAATGTGTGTCTTGCATCCATTACAGAGGAGAGAAACAAGCTTGAAGAAGAGAACAAAAGTATCTTTGGAGAGTATGAAATGCAATATCGTGAATTAGCCGAGCTCAGAGTTTTACAAGCAAGTTTGCAAGCAGAATGCAGTAAGGCTGTGGATGACCTAAAAGAAGCAATGTTCCGCATTAATCAACTTACTGAAGAAAATGAAAGCCTGAATTCTGATTTAGAGTTTCATAAGCTTAAAATAAAAGAATTTGAGCAAATTAAACAGTCATCTCAGTTTGAGGAAATAGCAAATCGAGATGTTGAAAATGACACTTGTACTTTGAAGATGCCCATATCTGATCAGTCACCTATGGAACAGCTGCAATCGGATGTTTATGATGATTCTTCTGGATTTGTAGCATTAAAAAGGAAGATGGAGAATGCTGAAATTGCAATGCAGAAACTTGAGAAGGAAATTGAAGGTATGCACTTGCACTCGACTTCCTTGAGTAGATCAACTGAGAAAGTCGTACCTCAAGTGTCAAAATTGATTCAAGCTTTTGAGTCAAAAAGGCAAGGTGATGATCAAGATCCAGAACAGCACCCTTCATCTGTAAACCACAAAACTGAAGAGACATACATGAGGACCCAGATAGCGACAGGGAATCTTAGAGCGCTGCTAAAGGAATTGGTTAATGATGCTGAGAATGCCAGTGAATTCTGCAGAGTGATGCAGAGTAAACTACTTGCTGATGCTGCTGGGGAAAGAAGCAAGTATGATTCTCTGAGAGAGCATGCTGATCAGGCAGAGGAAGCAAATATAGAGCTTGTGGTTCTCTATGAAGCTATGAGAGAGCATGCCCGTCATGCTTTGGCAAAAGAGGGTGAACTTCTCATTTTATGTGATGCCCTGCAGAAGCAAGAACTGGTTCTGAAGTCAGAGAATAACCACCTCACAGAGAAGCTGAATGACATTCAAGCCAGAATTGCTGAGCTGCAGAGCCAGTTGGATGGAATCTGTACATATTCAGATGAGAAGGTTGCTTCTATTTCCAATGAAGTGCAAACTCTTCAGACAGAAGTGGCTGACAAGGTATCAACACTTGAAGAAGAATGGAATTCTGTCTGTGGACAAATTATTCAGACAGTTGATGTGCTCGATTCTACCATCAGAACTTTTTACACCAACTCGTTGGCTGGTGGAGATGGGAGCCTTGATGTTGTTGGCCGTGTTGCTGCTTCTGTTAATGGGGCCAGCAAAGTGATTGAAGGTCTGCATGGACAACTTGAAGCTTCTCACAGAGACCATGAAGAATTATTGCATAAAAATGATATGGTTTCAGATGCATTGCATAGACTCTATAATGAACTCAGTGGACTTGTGAGCAGAACAGATGGGTACCACTCAGATGAAACAGATAACATTCCAGTGGATAATAAAGTGCTGGAGCTTTTACAGAATGATGTTCTTGATACCCTTTGCAGAACAATTAAAAGAACTTCTTGGACAGAGATTGCAGCTTGAGTCTGAAAATAGACGACTTATTTCCGAGTTGACTAGCAGAGCAAAAGAGATTGATGAACTAGATCAAAAATGTCTGAAGTCAAATACTATAATGAAGTTGGTCGAAGAGATTGAGCAATCAGTTAGGCTGGAGGGGGTAGAGATAGATGCAGTTGAACCTGCTTCACACCTAGAGTCTCTTATCCATTTACTTGTTCAGAGATACAAAGATGCTCACCAGGGCTCAATCTTATCGACGTCTCTGGAAATGCAATTAAGTGATTTGCAGGAACAAGTGGAAAAATTGAACTTTGTTCTTGTGCAATATGAAAATGAAAATCTTGTTTTCAAGCACAGCTTGAAGAGGGCTGAGGAGGATGTTGTTGCTCTAAATTCTACATTGCAAGAGAAAGTTGCTGAACTTGAACAGTCGGAGCAGCGGGTGTCATCCCTCAGAGAGAAGCTGAGTATAGCCGTTACAAAGGGGAAAGGTCTGATTTCGCAGCGTGACAGTCTCAAGCAATCCTTGGCTGACACATCCAGAGAGCTGGAGAAATGCTCGCAGGAGTTGCTATCCAAAGATGCTAGGCTTCATGAACTTGAAACAAAATTAAAAGTCTACTCCGAGGCAGGTGAGCGCATGGAAGCTCTGGAGTCAGAGCTCTCATACATTCGGAACTCTGCTACTGCACTAAGAGAGTCATTCCTTCTTAAAGATTCCGTCCTTCAGCGAATAGAAGAGATTCTAGAAGATCTAGAGCTACCCGAGCACTTCCATTCCAGAGATATAATTGAAAAAATAGATTGGTTAGCGAAATCAGTTGGAGGTAAATCTTTGCCTGTTGGTGACTGGGAAGGAAGAAGCCAAGTCGGGGGGAGTTCATATTCCGATGTTGGATTTGTTGGTGTGGATGGCTTGACAGAAGACATGCAGCCCAATCCTAGTTCCAGCGATGACCTAAGAAGAAGATATGAGGAACTGCAAAACAATTTTTATGGGTTAGCCGAGCAAAATGAGATGCTTGAACAATCATTAATGGAAAGAAACAACCTTGTGCGGCGGTGGGAAGAAATTCTCGGCAGAATAAATATGCCTTCTCAATTACGATCCATGGAGCCTGAAGAGAAGATTCAATGGTTGGAAAGTGCACTATCAGAGGCTCAGAACCATTGTTATTCCCTCCGGCAGAAGATTGATGAATTGCAAACATTTTGTGGATCTCTAACTGCTGATGTGGAAGATTCAAAAAGACGGGCATCTGAGCTTGAGGTGGCCTTCCAGCAGGCTTGCATTGAGAAAGAAATCCTGTCAAGGGACTTGGAGGCACTCAATCATAATAATGATGAAAACACAAAGAAGACAACTGATCTCAAAATCAGAAATGAGAACCTTCAAAATGAAGTAAGCATGCTGCAAGAACAGAAGCTTCGCACGGAAGAAGATATTCATCATACTAACAATGCAATTAGAAGACTGCATGAATTGGTTAGTGATGCTCTTCAAGATTCTTGTCCAGAAGATGTGGTACTTGGTCAGGAAGGTTTCAACTATCTTGAAGCAATGCTGGGGAGGCTCGTAGAGAAACATAAAGAACTTTCCTCAGCAAATCCTGTTAATGTTGATCCTGTTGATGTGCATGTCACTGAAAAAGAAGTGCTTCCTCACACTTCAAGGGATTTTGAGGGCCAGGATATAGTGACCCTGAGCAAAAGGCTGGAAGATTCCATGGGTGAATTAATGTGTCTGAAGGAGGAAAGAGATAGATACATGCTAGACAATGAATCCTTACAACATAAAGTCGAAGAACTCGAAATAAAAAAGAAAGAATTGCAAGAGCTACATAATCAGGACGAACAGAAATCAGCTTCTTTGAGAGAGAAATTAAATGTTGCAGTTAGGAAAGGGAAGTCGTTAGTGCAACAGAGAGATAGCATGAAGCAAGTGATTGAAGAGCTAAACACTGAGGTCGAGCGCCTTAAATGTGAGGCCAAGCTTACTGAAAAAGCAATTTCTGAGTATGAGGAGAAGATCAAGAACTCGTTTACTATCCACGAGAGAGTACAAAATGTGGAATCTGAAAATGCTCTCCTCAAAGGTCGCCTGGCAGAAACTGAACACTGTTTGCAGGAACGTGATGGTAGCTGGAGCAGTATTTTGGATGCTTTGGATAATATTGATGTTGGCATTGTGTTAAATTCTGGAAATCCAGTTGAGAAGCTAAAGGAATTAGGCAAGTACTTGCATGATATGCGCATTGGATTTAATTCCGTTAAGCAAGAATCAACAAAATCAAAAAGAGCAGCTGAGCTACTACTTGCAGAGTTGAATGAAGTTCAAGAAAGGAATGATGGCCTTCAAGAGGAGATAGCAAAGGCAGTTCATGAGCTTTCGGAACTTTCCAGGGAAAGAGATTTAGCTGAAAATGCCAAATATGAAGCTCTTGCACATGTTGAAAAGCTATCTTACATACACGCGGAGGAAAAAGATAGGCTATTGTCTGAAATCATGGCATTGAAATCTGGTGCGGACAATGTGAGACAAGACCTTTCTGCCTTTGATGTAGAACTTGGTGGTGTTCTTTCCAGGGATTTGGAAGTTTTGCACAATGTGAAGGCCAATATGAAATCATTTCTGGAATTAGGTGGTTCCCCTGATTTCACTTCTTCATTTAGTGGTGGCGTCATAGCGAGAAAAATAGAAAACAAGGTAAAGTTGTCATCAAAGATAATTTTTGTAGGCTTGAAGCAGAAATCTTTATCTTGCTTTCATAACAAGTTTACCTTTTCTAAATGTCCCCAAAAGCAGTTGAAGTTTCAAGTGTTCGGTGCTCTATCCACCCAAAACAATTAAAGTTTGATCAGAACATCTGTATCACATATATTTCTGATTCAAATTATGGCCTATGGAAATGAACCCAAATATCTCTCACGATGCTGGTCGTAGAGTTCCAAATTGTTATGATTTTGTTTGGGTGTCAACTTGGGATATTTTTTCTTCTTTTTTTTTTTTTGTTCTTTCCTTCTTTCCCTTTTTTTGGGTTATTATCTGTTCTAGCAAGATAAGTGTCCTTTGGGTCATAAAGGAGAGGGAGAATGGTAGAGGGTAACCATGGTAAGAGGGGAAGGTGCATGTTCTTTCTCTCTCTCCCGAGATAAAATGAGTTGCCCTAGGATCTGTTTGTTATGGAGTGGGGGAAAAAGAGAAATGCAGGAGAAAATCTTTACAAAATGAACCATGAACCTGACGCTAATATGATAGTTGAAATAGAAAAAATATACTGCCAAGTCCAATTTTAAGTTGGACATCTCACGATTTGTGATGTACCTTGCAGTGAGGACAGAGTAAATATATTGCTTTGTCAATTTTATCTTTTGTAGAGCAACGAAAGAATTAGATGCTCTTTACCATGGTGCGAGGACAAGCTCAAATATATTCTTGTTTCAGTATTATCCTTCATGTTTTGCTGAGTAACTCATGTACTCTATGTTTGTTAAGTATAGTTATTTGGTGAATCCAGTGGATTTTGGTCTTTAGGGAAATTCTTTCTCAGTGTATAAGATGCCTGAGCATATTGTCTTTTTTCACATGCAGGTTTCTATGACCGAAATTGGTTCTCTCAGGAAGCAGCTGTACAGCCATTCACACTTGTTAGTAGAAGAAGCTTCCCAGTTATCTGAAGTACTAGAAAATGTTCATCGAGAATATACTTCTCAGAAAGAGTCATGTGAATCTGTGAAGAGAAATTTGAAGAAGTTAGAATATATTGAGAAAGAGAAAGAGTCAGAATTACATATTTTGCGAGGAAACATAAATTTGCTTTATGAAACCTGTGCTACAGCAATTTCTGAAATTGAACATTTGAAGGACTGTGTTGCTGGAAACGCTTTGGCATCTGGAGCTTCAAGAAGGAGCTCGAAGTCTCAAATACATAGTGAAGAGAATAGTTTCAATAATGACATTCACTTCAATGAAGAAGGCATCAAGGGAACGTGTGACAAACTACTATGGGTTTTGAGGGACTTTGCAAGCACCCAAAGTGAACATATGGAAGTTGGCCAGAGGGAGTTAAAAAGCACCATATTCAATTTACAGAAAGAGCTCCAGGAGAAAGATATCCAAAGAGACAGAATTTGCATGGAGCTTGTTAATCAGATTAAGGAGGCTGAAACTAATGCAAAGAATTATTTGCATGACCTTCAGCAAGTCAGGGTGCAGCTGCAGGATTCACAGAGACAATTGGATGTAATGGACGAAGAGCGCAAGGTTTTGGAACAGAAAGTGAAAGAACTACAAGATCAGGAAACTAACTCCATCCATTTGCAACAGAAAGTTAACTCACTAACAGATTCACTAACTGCAAAAGTGCAAGGTCACCGTTCTATCATGTTTTAGCCTTATCTTAGATTTCTCAGGGCCATCATGGAAGATGCTAACCTAATTTTAATTCATTATTTTCTTGCAGAAACCGAGGCACTGATGCAAGCCCTTGACGAACAAGAAGCTGAAGTGGAAGAACTTACAAACAAGATTGGGGGGCTGGAAAATGAGTTGCAGCAAAAGAACAAAGACTTGGAGACTCTCGAAGTGTCTCGAGCCAAGGCTTTGAAGAAGCTTTCTGTTACTGTGAGCAGGTTTGATGAACTTCATGGTCTCTCTGAGTCTCTCCTATCTGAGGTTGAGAAGCTTCAGTCACAACTGCAAGAGCGAGATGGAGAAATCTCTTTTCTTAGGCAAGAGGTTACTAGGTGCACTAATGATGCACTAGCTGTCACCCAGATGAGCAAGAAGAAGAGTTCTGATGAAGTTCATGACTTACTCTCTTGGTTAGATTCTTTGATATCTCGGGTAGCGGTGCATGATGCGAATTCTGATGATTCAAAGAGCCAGGAACGCAAAGGGTTTTTACAGAAGAAGATTTTGGATTTAATATCTGAGTTAGAAAATCTTCGGGTAGTGGCCCAGAACAGTGATATAATGTTGCAAGAAGAGAGAAGTAAAGTGGAAGAACTAGCACAAAGAGAACAGTATCTTAAGAATTCTTTGCATGAAAAGGAATCTCAATTAGTCATGCTTCAAGGCGCTGGAGATTCTACAAAAGCTACAAAATCTACTTCAGAGATTATGGAAGTTGAGCAAATGGTATGCTGCTTAATTCTTTTCATTCTTTCCGCTTGTAGAACTGCCTCAACTTTCTGCTCTGAATATGATGTTTGTTGACTAGCATGATGAAACTAAGCCAAATGAGTAATTTGTTTCCTGTGTAGTGGGTTATTCATATTGTTCTTGTATCACCTGAATATGGATATGCTCTAATATAGTTGATACTGTTACAGCTTGGGCATTTTTTTTAGGCTTAACTGATTTGTTTAGAGTGATCTTTAAATACGTTGACTTGCTTCGATTCCTTGGCAAGAAATATTTTAATGGAAGCTTATTGTTGTGGTGGTTAGAATGATATCATTGGCCCCTAATGGTGATACCCTGTAGCTGGGAAAGACATTTCTAGTTTAGCTTAGTAGTGCTAATGGTTATGTTTTAGTTATGTGCATTGATTTTGTACTTCTTTTTCTTGTTATCTCATTGTCTGCCTTTGGCAACTTCCTCTTGTCTTATTGATTTCTACATCATCTGATGCAGACAAACAAATGGGTGTCCACTGGGACAGCACCACAAGTTCGCAGTTTGCGGAAACCAAATAGTGATCAAGTTGCTATTGCAATAGATATGGATCAGAATAGTGACAGGTTGGAGGATGATGATGATAAAGGTAATTTGCTTTTGGTCCGTATTACTAAAAGTGCAAGTTGTGTACTGTTCTATAAGTCCCGTTAGGAGCAAGTAACTTATCCTACACTTCCTGTGTCCAGCTCATGGTTTCAAGTCACTCACCACATCAAAAATTGTCCCAAGATTTACACGACCCGTGTCGGACATGGTCGATGGATTGTGGTGAGCATCAATATCACCTTATGCTGTGAATGTATTTTGAATTTATAATCTCCATGTTTATTTCTATTTATGAATTCTTACAGGATGTCCTGTGATCGGGCACTAATGCGACAACCTGCTTTGCGACTTGGTGTCATCATCTATTGGGCCGTGTTGCATGCTCTGGTTGCTACTTATGTTGTCTGAGAATCCCAAGTACTGGTAAGTTCCCTACAACCCCCCTCGTGCATGTCTTTTAATTGTATGTATTTGAGTTTTTTGTTTTCCAGTTCCTTTCTTTGATACTTAAAAAAGGTCTAAAGTTATTGGACTTAATCCATTTGTCTAGTCGTACAAAAATGAGCAGAAGAATAGGAATGCGACATATATTGCCATGCTTTATGGTCTGCCTGTATATCTTACGACAACTATGATTCATGTTTAATGTGTGGTATATGGAGTTTTTGCACAAAGCTTGTCTCTTTCTACATTAAAATGATTTCTTAAAATGAGGGTGCTAATTGGAAGACAAAATCATTATGCTGAGGCTTAGCCTTTTTCCATTCTGCAGGTAAAGATAGATGACAGAGGTGAAGTCACAGCTTCAGTTGTGTACCTGAGACATAAGCTTTTGTACGTATAATCATTGGAGTTCGTCATGTAGGTGGTTCGTTCATTTATTATTCATGAACCAGGAAACTGTGATTTCCTTTCTTTTTATATCAAATCACAGATGGCTTGGTGTTGTCAAATAAAGGAGAAAAGTATTTACATAGGATATGATATACGGCAGCGAAGTTATAGGCGATTGTAGACAACCGAAGATTTTGCCTCGGAATAGCGAGTTGCTTGTTGCAAGACAGGCTATATACCTTGGTCTTCTCTGTGTTGGGTTGACGGTACATATATATATATATATATATCACCAATATCCCTCAAATGTAGGAATGCTAAAACAGCTTTTGATGTGATGTATGCAACACTCTAGGATTGGGATTCCAATTTTTCATCCGTGCTTTTGAGAAGTGTTCTACAACTAAATTTTGGCTCTACAATTTATTTTGCAAAGTCCTTTTATTTCTCAATTTGTCAGCTATATCTGGATTTATTAGTGGCTGAAAGCTTATAACTTTAATTTAAAATCTGATTTTCCACATGGCACAGTATCATTCGCAGTTTGGCCGCACTTGGTTCGGGCTAAAATTTTCCCCTCAAATGGTTGATATCCAGATTTTATCATAATCTTGAGTTCTGGGGTACAAATATAAAGGCCAGCTCATGCATGAAAATTTGCTACCAACCGAGAGAATCAGAAAAATATAATATTGACAAAAACATGATGAGGTAGTTTTTTTTTTTTTTTTTGGGGGGGGGGGGGGGGGGGGGAAATAAATGATGAACTAGCTCGTTCATCGCACCCTTAAAAACCATATTTTGAAATTTTGATAAGTAAAATTATTTGGATAAAAAGGCAAAATAGTTGAGCGCAGACATCGTAGTCATCATCTTTTTTTTTTCTTTACATAAAGAAATTAAAACAATTGCTATTTTCAATTAATTCAGTTGCGGCTTTAATTTTATTTTTTTAAATAAGAGTTTTTGTTTGTTATAGGACAATTAATATAGAAATCAAAAATATTTTTCAAATAAAAAAAAAATTAAGATGTTAGGGCAAACAGTCAAACACGTGCAATGGATATATAATAAAGTTCGTTGTCCGAGTCTTCAGGACACCACATCCGTAAATCAAATTGATCACGAGTTCCATGAAATCGACCCACAGAGTTAAAGACAAAATAGTTGGAGGCATAAACGACGACTTGACAAAGACTCCACTAGTTACAATTTAAAACACCCCAAATTTAGACAAACAAAACGGCATTTTTACACATCTAAGAAGAAAAATAAATAAAAGTGAAAAAGACTAAACTAGAAAAAAAAAAAAAAAACAAATCATTTTAGTGTGACTTGACACTTTTTTTTTTTGGTTTTTGATAATTTAGTGTGACTTGACTTGATCATCAAAATCCTTGAGGTTTCCTTTACCATTCCCTTCAAATCTCCCCAGCCTAAAGTGCGTGAGGTCCACGCCCTCCGCTCTCCCACTCACCACCATATCCGCCGCGATCCGCCCTACCACCGGCGCCATCTTAAACCCATGCCCTGAAAATCCGCCGCACACCACCGCATCGTCCCCAAACTCGCCGCCCAGGAAATCGATCACGTAGTCCTCATCCGCCGTCATCGAATACATGCACGACTGCGTCATCACCGGCTTATCTCCGTCGACCATATCCCCAAATCGCCCTTTGATCCACTCCTGCAGCGACTCCAATAGCACCGGCGGCGCCGCCCAAGTCCGATCCTCTGGCTCGCAGGCGCGGCCGGAGTGCGCCGGGATCTTAATCAGCCCGGGGAACTCCAACGACGGTGTTCCGTAGATGTACGGCTCTCCATAGCTCGCGAACGTGGGGAAGCCATTGTCGATGGTGAATTTACCTTCATGGCCTTCGTTGATCTTCCAGTAATGGACTGAGGTCTCCAATGGCTGGATCGGAAGGACCAATCCTCTAACATTTTCAACCAATTTTCTCGTCCAAGCTCCGGCGGTGATCACGCATTTTCTGCATTTGAATTTCTCATCGCCGCCGGCAGACACGACAATTTCTTCTCGAACCTTCTCGATGGTCACCACTTTGGTATTGTCCCTCAAAACGGCGCCGTTGCGGAGAGCGAGTGCCTGTAACATCGACACCGCCTTCGTCGGCTTGATAACGCCGCCGTCCTCGGTGACGACTCCGATCCAGTTCTCCGGAATCCGGAACATTCCCGAGAACTCCTCAATCACTTCCTCCGGACTGAGGACCCGAACGGGGATCGAGTTTTTGCGGCAGCTGTTGACGACGGCGAGCAGAGCTCTGCTCTCCGACGGGCCCAAATCGAACTGCTTGGTCTTGAAACAGACTCTGTATCCGATTTCGGCCTCGGCCTGTTCCCAGAGGCGAGCGGATTCGACCACCATGGCGGGGTAGTAATCCTCCGGGTAGGTGGTGCGGATGGTGCGGGACTCGCCATGGGAGGAGCCGCGGTGGTGGAGGAAGTCGAATTGCTCGAGGAGGAGCGTGCTGAGGCCGCGCTTGGCGGTTTGGTAGGCGGTGGAGCTGCCCATGACGCCGGCTCCGATCACTACTACATCGAATACTTGGCTGGAAGTGGAGTTCTCCATCAGTTTTCTCTCTCTAGGAAGAGGAAGTGAGAGAAGGAGATCTGCAGCAGATTGGAGACTGAAGATTGATGAAGCCTTTCTTATCTTTTGAGGTTTTCTGTGATAATTAAGGAGCTTTGTAGCTACGTGGTGAGTTTTCTCAACTTGTAGAAAAACGAGATATTTTATAAGATTTTAGAGTTTTTATTTAATAATATATTTCTTTTTTTATTTGATGGGAAAAAAATATATTTAGTACATTTATTGGTAAAAGAGTTCGTTGAAGTAAACCAATATTTTTGGAAAGATATGATACTATTTAAATATATAGTTACAGTTTGAGCGATTGTGCTAATTATTTTTTAATACATTCTCTCATCGATCTTCAATATTCCTCTTAGTTTTCTTCTTAATTTATGATCTATATTATTGATAATTTGTAATTGGTAAATGATGGTCACTTCTGCTTTATTTCCTGTGATTCTCGATTTTTTTGCAAACACCCCGGCTGTCAGGCACTAATGCAATCAAAATGATGGTCATGCACTTGCTTTTTAATAAAGAAAAATAATTAAATACATTGGATCTTTAAATTTTTTAGACAGAACCAAATGATATCATGGCATTCTACCAATCTGGATCCTCTACTACAAAAAATGTGTTATATTTTCTCCTACATTCATTAATATACGCCACGTGTATTCAGTGAGCGGTTGAGATAAGGAAAGAAAAAAAACTTATGACATGGACAAATCTCTTTTCTTATCTCAATCACTTATCAATATATATGATATATATTAATGAGTGTAAGAAGAGATGTAATACTATTTTGTAGCAGAGAATTCAAACTGGGCATTGTACTTCAAAAATAAGCGATGGAAGTTTTGAGTTTCTTTTTAAAGCTTTGGTGACCCTCAATCAATTAATATATTCTGAACCGTACATTATTTTTTTGTTTATATGTTTATTAAATATTGAATCAAAAACCGCCATGTATTTTTTTTTTTTGGGCTTGCGGCAGACATGTCACTTTCTTTTGCTCCGTCTTTCTTTTTTCTTTTTCCCTTTTTAATCCCTGCAAAGGAAGGTGGATAGTGTCATCAGTCACTATTAAACTTTGTGGTTGTCGTTAGGATTGCGATAACTATTTTGTAACTTTGAAGAATCTTTTCATAAAGTTATCAACAAATTTTAATTAATTCCTAATGTTTCATATTAATAAAATCATAATCCTCATGAGTACGTGTTGATCTGGCAATGTTATACGTGATAATACCACACTACTAAGAATTTTTTTTTTTTCCTGTCTAAAATTCATGAATGAGATATTATTTAAAATTTTCTAACGCCGTAAAGGCAAATTTTTGTGCTTGATTAATTTCCCACCAAAAATTATATTTGAGTCAGATTCCTCAATCTCAATTAATATGTTGTTGGGCTCTTTTGAATTTGCTTGAGTGGAAGTTCGATTGAAATTGCAAAGAAAATCCTCTCAAAAGTGGCCCAACTAGTGTTTGCGCCATATCTTTAAAATTCAAAGCGGAATGGATTGGTTCATCCCCATACTTTATTGTTTCTTGTAAATGACAAATTCGTATTTTATTTTTCACTGCTTTTATGATATTTGAATTTATACATCAAAAAAAAGATCCCCCCAAAAAATTATAAATAAATAAAAGGAGATTAATTTTTGGCTAATTGTCTCAACTTTCATGTTTTTGAATAACTTATATTTAAAATATGATGTGTTTATGATCTGACAATAATTTATTATATGGACAAAAAGTATTATTGTGACAAAAACTTGAATTGGAAAAGTATAGGTGCTGCTGAGATTAAAAATAAAAAGAGAAAAAATGTAGAGCTCAGATGCGCTTATGTTTCCGCCGATGAGAAGGCGAGAGTGAGGACCCAATCACCACAAATGGGCGCACGTTGCACGTCTTCACAGCTCAAATGCACCAGCCAGGAATCGAACCCGGGTCTGTACCGTGGCAGGGTACTATTCTACCACTAGACCACTGGTGCTTGTTGATATTTATTTTAATATTTCAGCAAAATGTTTTAGGAATATACAATAGGTCGCAAGAGCATTAATTTCTATTCTCTCTCTAAAAATCGAAATAGTTGTTCCGTTAACTACATCTGTATTAAGATGAAGACATTGTTTAATTTCAAGAGAGTGGAAAACAAATGAAGTGGGGAACAATACCTTGTAACTTGAATATTATTCATGTTTGTACCACGAGTGTTGGTCCTTAAATCCAACAATTGGTTTTTATAGCATTCAACTTGTTTACTTGGAGTTCCTTGTTCAATATTTAGATAATTTTTTTTTTTTCCTTTTATGCTGAAGAATTTCCATTCCAATTTATGTATTATATAGCATTTCTAATGCAAGCCGGATTACAATTGATCGGCTTATAAGAAATTCAACGAGAAATTAAATGCACTTAAAGATATATTTCAAGAGGTCCAAATGCCTTATAAGCATGCATCAAAGATGTCCTATAAATGAAGATAAGGTAGTTTGGACATGTTTGATTTATTTGTTTGTTGTATTTCAACGTCGTCAACTACATGTATGAAATTGTTTAATTCATCATCGTTTGTGTTTTGAGTCATGTCTGGATATGCGGTTTGATTTTTTAAATGTGCAAAAGTAACCTATAACAAATTCTCTTTGGTTCATGTTGGGGGGATTTCAATAAATAATTTCAAAAATATCAAATCAAACAAGTTTAATTTCCTTTTATATCATGAATCTCACATACAATTCGAATTTGACATCTTATAATCCAAATCTCAAATCAAACATATCCAAAGTATAATCAAACTAATACAAGGTAATATAAAAGCTCATGACATAATTTCGTATCTCAAAGTGCTCTCCTTTTTCTTTTCTTTTGTTTTCATGCCAATAATCTATTAAATAATGAATAATTGAAAGGAGATGATAAGATTTTCAAAATTTCATCTTTTAAAAACCTTGTACAAGGGTATACCGCATCATTTCTTAGGTTTGGCTATCAGATTTCGTAAACAAATTATGCAGTGACATTAGTATTTGAAATAAGTAACAATGTAACATCATACTCGAGACCCTTTTACAACTAGAAAAAATACCAAATAAATAAAATAAAATGAAATAGAGAAAATGAAAATTAGTTCTTCAAGCTAGCTAACTAGTTCACATGGTGAAAATTCAGAACGTTTCGGGCCAAGGAATGCAAATGTATAGTGTTTTGGCTATATTCATTTTATAGAATAAAGTTTAATTCTTCATTTTTTTCATGGAATCCCGCCAATTTATTAACTTTTTGTAGTTAAACTATTATTAATTTTAATGTGTGGTTGAAACATTTCTCAGCAAAAACGTAGTTTTTAAGATTATTTTTCCCAAAACGCAATAACTTCCGTTAGTTTTTAACGTCTGTCACTGAAAAGGACCAAATTTGATGAAAATTTTAAAAAATTATCCTCATTTTAATGAGCCTGTAAATTTAGGGATAAAAATTGAAAAGGGTCACAAATTTTGAAACCATATTTGATATTATCCTTAATATATATTACTTAATAGATAAAGAGTTGTTACAGGGATTTAGAGTTTATAAAATGTCATAGAATATTTGGTTAGATTTTAGGAATGGGACTTATAGTTCTTAAATACGAGCTTATAAGCTCTCTTAAAAAAAAAATTAAGAAGGTGCTTAATTATTTTTTAAAATCTTATCAAATTTTTTTTTGTTTTCAACTAAATTAATGACGTGTTGCCAATGACAGAGCCAGAACTTTTACTTAACGGGGTCAATGCTCTTGGGCTAACCAAGCGTCGGTACCATTTATTTCCGGTAACCAAACCATTAGAAGCTTTTGGCAAACAGTCATTTGAAAAAGTGTTAAAAGTATTACCGACAATCTTATTTTCGATTAAAAAATCTATTGAAATTTGATAATTTTTAAGTGTATTGGTATTGTTCGCACTTCAATAAACCGATAAATTTAACAAAAATAAAATATTAGTATATTATTTTTTCTTTTTAGTTATGTAGGGCTCAACAAATTTTATAGTCCTCTTAATTGGAACAATTTAATAAATTAATCAAGTCATCACTCATGTAGCATATATGTATTTGTGAACAAGAAAATAATTTACTCTTTTTAATTTTTATAATATTAGGGGATATAAATTTATATATATATATATGATTTTGTTTTTGTATTCATTATAAAATGTGACTCACTTTTTTTTGACTATTTTAGAGTTGATTGAAAATTCTCAAATTTATCTAATTTTTTTCTCCTGATGACCCCTTTTTATTTAAATTTATACTTTTGTGAGTGGGGTCAATTATTGTTATAAATTTTTACATATTCATATACATATGTATATATATATATATATATATATAATATAGTTTGCAAAAGTTGTCAATTACACACCCTCACCTTCATTTGGTTCTGGCATTGTGTGCTGTAATGTATTGCTCTTGACGAGCTTGCCTGATTCTTGTTAGGTTATTAGTCTACCAAAAAAGCAAATAAAATATAATATTTTCATTATTAACATTTTGTAAACTAACACCAAATATTTTTATTCGAACACTCTAGTAATTTATATTTAAAATAAAATTCAATATTTTGCAAACTTATAAAATATCTTTTACCATCTAATAAAACGTTACAAATAAGCTTAGCCAAAGACCCTCAAAGGAAAAATCCCAGGGACAGTAGGGTAATTTAACGGCCCCAAACTATCTCCTTTCAAAGGCTGGCAGGCCCAAACGTCTAAAAAAATACCCGTGGTTCATATCCGTCTAAAGTCTGAACCAGCACTGCCTAGGGTTTTTCTCTAACTTCAACTAGGGTTTCAGGTTTCTCTCTCTACCTTAATTGCTTGATCATTCAATTCAGTGTGATTATATGCGGATCTATGAGTTACGTACATTCTCAATTTGTTTTAACAGTTTTCGCTTCTTATCCTTGCCGTTTCGTGTTGAGAATTTGGTGAAAACTTGAACGCTTTTTCCTTAATTTTAAGAAAATCCTTTATATATTTATTTATTTGTTTGTGTGAGTTGAACTTTAGTGTTCTATGCATTCGTGATCAAGAATCGATGTTCTTTGTCTATAATATGGTCATAAAATTGAATTTTGTTATTTCTGATCACTTTGTTAGGCGTGTTCTCTGAGAATTTGATTCAAGATGTCCAGAGTGTATGTTGGAAATCTGGATCCCCGGGTCACCGAGCGTGAGCTGGAGGATGAATTTCGCGTGTTTGGAGTTATCAGAAGGTAAAATCTTGGAAAAATTAATTATCAGGTCAAATGTAAATTACCTCTGAAAGAGGTCCATGTGAAAAAAGCAAACCCTGAATCCTTTGACATATTCATGTTTTATTTTGATTGTTCTATATCTTTTAGGGGTCAAACATCCACTTTCCTTTGCAAGAACGAACTGTCTCTTTCGCCAATTTTATGAGGAAACTTAGCATAAGTTTTGTTATTTCAGTTTCATAGCGATTTCAATATGTTAAGAGAAAGTACAATGATTCTTTTACTTGAGGGATTGTTGGATGTTTTGATTCAAACATAGGCGGTCGGCATCAATTTGCACATTTGTTATGCTAACATGATTACTGACACAACTTTTATAGATTTAATATCTGTATTTTGTCAATAGTACTTGATCTTCTCATTTGATTTTTTGTTCCTTCTCTCCCTCTCTTCTCTTTCCGGCAGTGTGTGGGTTGCTAGAAGACCCCCTGGTTATGCTTTCATTGATTTTGATGACAGAAGAGATGCCCAAGATGCAATAAGGGAACTTGATGGTGAGCTATCATTATTATAAGCTTGCTTTGATTATTTTACGATCATTAACTTTTTCTTATGCACCTCATCTGTTGGCTTTAGTTTGTTCTTTGACTTTGCTTATTTCTGTACTTTGTGGTGAAGTTGCGTTTTTAGAATTCAATTTTGGAATTTGAACATTGTAATTATCTCTTGCATCATATGTTGTTTTTTGATTTAAATATTTTATAGTTTTGAGTTTTGTTTTCTATGATGGTGTCTGTTGAATCAGTTTTCATTTCGATGTTGACTTAATGTCAAGATTTCATTTTTTCGGGATCAGGTAAAAATGGCTGGAGAGTTGAGCTGTCCCACAACTCCAGAGGTGGAGGTGGTGGCAGCCGAGGTGGTGGTCGTGGACGTTCTGGTTCTGATTTAAAATGCTATGAATGTGGTGAGCCTGGTCATTTTGCTCGTGAGTGCCGAATGCGGGGAGGTTCTGGAAGACGTAGGAGTCGCACCCCACCAAGATATCGCCGGAGCCCAAGTTATGGCCGAAGGTAATGTTTCAAGGCAAACAAAAGCTGAAATACCCAAAAGGTCAGAAAAGAATAGCCATTGTGGTTGCAAGTTTCGTGAAAAAGAGGAAAAGAAAAAGTGGAAATTGACCCCTTGGTTATACTTTCATTTAATATATATTGCTGACCTAGATGATCATCTGACCATCTACTTGACATTTTCACTGGGCTGGCACAGGAGTTATAGTCCTCGTGGACGTTCCCCTCGACGTCGCAGTCTCTCACCCAGGGGTCGCAGCTACAGCCGGTCGCCTTATCGTGGACGAGATGAGGTGCCATATGCTAACGGGTTAAGTCCTTTTTCTTTTTTTGTAATTTCCTATCTAAATGCTCTTGCATGCTTATTCTTTTCGGGCCTTCATGAATGTTTATGCATATTTTTGCATTTCTGAAGTATTTGAGGATGGGGTGAAGAACTATTATTGCTTTTTTTGAAACCTGAAGTTGCTAGAAAAAGTAGTTATTTTCTTGCTCAAACTTACTTTAGATTATTGTATAGCTCATAGAAATGCATGCACTGTTGTTAAGGTTGCTTGGCACATCCGTGATATTATTACCACTATGCTTATTTGTGTTTCCATTTGTCTATTATGCAGAAATGGCATTAGGGACAAACACAGGAGCAGGAGCTGAACTTGGATATAAATTATTAGTAGATTTGAATCTATGCAGAAGTTTTTCGAATTGTGTCTTTACTGTGCTTGGACTTAGTTACGTCTGTGTAAGTGGGGTGACGCCCTCAGCTTCAACTGGCGGATTTGGTTGTGTCTTTAATACTTCAGTAGTAAGTTTGTCATTTTATCCTTATTTAGCTTGTTTTCTTTATTTAATATATGAACCTGTCTTTTTAACATAATACATATGAATCTGGTTCATAGATGATATGTTCTTTGGAAACTTTCATAGAACATTGCTAAAGCTTTATAATTTTGTTTTTGTGTCGAGGTATCTACCTGCTACTGCTTCATGCTTCATTGGTTTTGTGCATCTGCACTTCTGTTTCGACCTTCACTGCCCTGCTGTGGGATCTTCAATTTCAAAGATTGTGGATCCCAGCTGGCTACACTGCTAGATGCTTCTTTTCATTGAATGTCTGCGGATGTGATGCGCCTCTCCTCAAATAGTTTTTTGATTATATTTAAGGATGAAGAGCAGCTTCACACGCTTCTGGCAGATAGATAATTCATCACATGGAAGTCCTGATGACCTGTTCCTCGACCTACCCCTACATTTTATTTCTCATAGTGGAGTTTCTCGCCATCTTTTAATGTGAGTTGGAAGTTGAGGAATCGAAAGCTGATTAAGAGCCGAAAGCTGTTAGGTTGTATATGGCAATGACACCCCTGCATCTACACTGCGTTACCTCGTTAGAGTAGGACTTGTGTCTGGAACGGAGTCGGTTCTCTTCTCTGCCCTAGTCCAAAGCCTGTTTTTCGACAAGAGTGGAATTAACTTTATTTTTTCTGTTATTTGACATTGATTGCGAGCGTTTCACCAAATCCACATTCCATTTCTTTCCTTATAGAAGACTTCAAAGTAAGGACTCCTTTGATATCAGTTAAATGAGATGTGTTTACCCAAAACCTGCCCACTCCCTGCTTTTACTGGGTGATTCGTGCTGAAAATGAGTCAGCCGATACAGCACGCATTAGACAATATCGTAGCCTTGTGAAGAATATGTCCTATAGCTTTCACTTGCCTTGGAAGTCGAAGCTCTACTTACCTCCAAGAAAGATTGTGCTTCACTGTGATTCATTGCTTCAATTTTGGGATCCATTGCTGGAATATTTTTTTTTAATTCTGTTATCAATATCTGGAATTATGTTATTAAAATATTTTTTTACGCATCTTGCATTGGTTGGTTGTCTTCTAATTCGCTTTATTTTTTAGATACTTGGTTGTGCACCTTTGAAGAAAGTGACTATTTTTGTTAAGCAGGAGAAGTAAATGATTTGGTACGAAATTCTGAATTGTGAATATACATACCAAGTGGACTGGGATTAATTCGTTTGTTGCTATACTAATTTCCACATTTTAAAGTTGTGCAACTTACTCATAGAAGTATATATGGAATGAAAAGCTTGTTCCTATATCAGAAACAAAGTTTCTGAAAACTGTAAGCATCTATTTTTCATGTCAACACCAGGATTTCTGTATGCATGCCGTGTTCTCCGAATTGATATATTTGATACTGCTTGAGGATCTCACTGGCTCGATACGATTGTCACTTTTTATTAATGTTCTTTACATGTAAACGGTTATGCCTGTCATTGTGATGTTTTTTTTCTAAGTTTGCCTCTGTAGAAGGCGTGGATGGTGTTTTTGGTTCCAGCGGTTGAATTGGGGGTAAAAAACTTATGGCATCTATTATTGAGACAGAGTGGTTTGTGAGGTAAGACAATGTATCATTTGTTTGAAGTCATGGATCGATAAAAGATTTTGAAGGGTCATTCCTGTGTCGTAGACAGCTGGGTATCGAGTGTTTAGTTGCTAGGTTTCGTGAAAGCAGTTTGCTTTCCTGTTGTTGCTCAGTTGAGTTGGCATTTTGATTCTGGCTGTGCTTTAGAAATCATGTGAACCATTTTTATTTTTTTTGTCCTAACCAAAAAAAAAAAAAAAAACAATGGTTAACGTCCGACCTTCGATGAAATTGGAAACCATTGTTAGCCGGGCTATATTATGTCCTCATACCCGAATTTAAATCCGTGACCTTGTTCTCCAACTCGAATCTGCAACCATTCCGTCAAATATTTATTGTATGATGATCTTTTGGTCATTTACGCTAAATAGATCGGAATTTCGAAGTCTTAAAATCCTGTCTTAGAGAATGATTTAAAAGGATGTTGTGTGGTGCCTTGCACTCATATTTCAACTGCAGGGGTATGATATTTTGGGCCTCCTCTTTTAGGCGCTTTATTACCCAATATGTTCTAATTTCCGAGTAGATGAAGCCTTTTTTTTAATTCGTTTCTTCCCTTCCTATCGAATGATTATAGTGTTTTGAGAGTCGATTATACCTTTTGACCTCTATGTGTAACAGTAACACCGATTTTTATGGTTGTATGAAAAGAACCCCACGAACTGACAAAGGCCGAATTATATATTTACATCTCTTGATGTATGAAATTATTAATTAACCCATTTTGTTTTCAAAATTACAAATACTCTCTTGAGTTTAAAATTTTTTTTTGTGGTTAGAGTAGTCAATTAGGCCACTAAAAGATATATCTCGTCGAGTTCAAAAAATTCCTCAAATTGATTTTATTATTCTACAAGCTTTAATATATAAATTTCGTTTTATTTCATAACAATCAACACTAAATGTCACCGTTCATAATTTGATACCATAACTGTTTTTTTTTTTTTTAAATGACTTTACGCATACATTCTATGTATACATCACCGTTAATATTGTGTGAATTCCATATTAAGAACTTGTTGAAATTGAAAATGCCATAAATACAACTTTTAATTATATTTCATTAAGCTGATACATACTTTAAGAAGGTATTTATAATTTTTAAAATTATAAAAATTTATTTATAATTATAGTATACCTAAAAAGGGTGTAAATATAATTTGTCCAAAGATAAATGATAAAAATAAGGTACTTGGTGAAGGATTTCAGGTTTCGTCTTAATCACGTGCCTTCAACATGCAGAAACGGAAATTGTGCCAAAATCATCGGCGGTCTCGGAAGTCGTCGTTTGTGACACGTGCGCGTCTACGTGTCTTCAGAGGAAAATAATTAAATATAATGCAAGTCTAATAATTTGGAATCGAGTAAGTATATTTCTTCGATAACATATTTAGAAGCTTCTCCCTAGAAAGTATTGTGGCAATAATACTCAAGTTAGTACTTACGTTCCATATCATCAATCATGCAAAGATATTTTTACACAAATTATCTTTTTTTTTTTTTTTTTTGGTAGAAAGAAGTCCCTAATGAGCATTAGCCAAGGGACTCCGGAACAAGAAACTGTAATACATCAGCTGGAGGGATATCCCAAATCTCCAATCTATTCTCAATTCTATGCCCAAGTTTGGCCAACAAGTAAGCGCATGCATTCCCTGACCTACGCGTATGTGCCACTTTGACAGTCCATGGTCGCCTGAGAAGCAGTCTACAATCCGCGATAATATTCCCCAATGGATGCATTTCAACATCAGCATTTTTAACAAGCTGAATCACCACCTCCGAATCAAGTTCCACCTCAATTCTATTGAGTCTTCGTTCCCATGCTAACCGTAATCCCTCTCTGAGACCAAGCATTTCAGCCACTGTGATCGATGTATGCCCCAGCTGGAGGGAAAAACCGAACATCCACTACCCTTGATCGTCCCTAACCAGTCCACCCGCTGCTGCAGCTCTCTTGCCTTAGATGACGCTGCCATCTGTATTTAGTTTCCACCAACCCGGGAGTGGTGGCTTCCATGTCACCTCCTTCGATATTAGTAATGGTTTAATTGATTGGGGTGGAAACGCCCTCAGCATATCCAAACACATGCTTTTAATCTTGTTCACTACCATTTTCCAGTTCTCCCAAACTCCTTGGAAAACTCCCCTATTTCGTGTTACCTATAGGACCCAAATCGTAGCTAGGAAAATCACCTGCCAATGACACTCTGGCAAGATAATATTCCTAAATTTAGTCGTGACATTAGAACGTAGCCAACTCGTCCTATCCATGCTGAGGAATTCCATCCACTGTGTCGGTGAAACAATGTGTTGCCAGACCATTTTTGCTCTGCTACACCCCATCAGCACATGCCACCAATCCTCTCTCAACCCGGGGCAGACTGCGCAACCATCATTCGTGGCCAAGTTCCGTTCAACTCGAAGAGCGTTTGTGAGCAATGCATTGTGATTACAAAGCCACAGAAAGAATTTTATTTTTTCAGGGCACTTGAGTTTCCAAATCCACTCCCACTTTAGAGTAGAGTCCACTGAAGTGTTGCCTTGTAGATATCTGTATGCAGTCTTGCATGAGAACTTACCATCCGCTGTCTCCCCCCATATTCTCCTATCCTCCGCAGTCCTGTCCAGTGCAAGAGGTATGCTCTTGATCCTGCATTGAAGTGCAGCTGGGAGCTGAGTTTGTAACTTTGAGACATCCCACTGTCCCTCTCGAGACACTATATCATCAACAAACATGAGTGCATCATCCTTATGAATTCTATCCTCAATCAGTTCACACAGTTTTGAATGCCCCACCCATCTATCGAACCAAAGAGAAGTATTTCTTCCTCCTCCAAGTTTCCACACAATACAAGGTTCCATCTTATTGATGCTACGAACAATGCCTTTCCAAACTGTTGTAGCATATGGAGCTGGGGTATGTTGGAGAATGTCACCATTCTTCAAGTACTTATCTTGAAAGACTTTTGACCATAGAGACGGGTCCCGTTGAGCAATCTTCCATCCCGACTTTGCAAGAAGAGCAATATTCATGTTCCTCGCATCTTTTAGTGCCAACCCCCCATCGCGTTGACTCCGAATCACCTTATTCCAGCCTACAAGATGGACTTTCTTAACCTCATCCATGTCGCCCCACAAAAAATCCCTATTAATCTTATCCAGTTGTTTGCAAACTTTCGAGGGGAGCCACTCGGTATGCATGGAGTAAATAGGCATCGCGGACGTAACGGCTTTGACAAGGGTGGCCCTCCCCGCAAGATTAAGATTACTCGCCTTCCACATTGAAAGTTTGCCCCGTACCCGGTCAATAAGGTCCGAGAACTGGGCTGTTCTATGTCCTGCTGGAAGCTTAACTCCTAGGTATTTTCCAAAATTTGTAGTGCGTTGCAGCCTAAGAGTCTGACATATCTCCATACAAGCATTTGGATCCGATTTAGGAGCAAAGAGAACCTTAGATTTGCTAAAGTTCACCCTTAATCCAGAGGCTTTGCAAAATGAATCCATGATATCGCGAATCACTCGAGCATTCTTTATATTGGACTTCCCGGCTAAAATAATATCATCTGCGAACAGCAGGTGTGAGATAGCTACTCCTTGCCGACAAATCGGCGCTGGCTTCCATTTTCCCTTGTTCACCGCCTCCTGGACCATGTAAGTTAGCCGTTCCATACACAAAACAAAGAGGTATGGTGAAATCGGATCCCCTTGTCGAACCCCATAATTGGTTACAATTGGTTCGAGTGGTTTACCATTCCACAGTACACGAGGTTGTACACATGTCACGCAACTCATTATAAGTCGTATGCTCTGGTGAGAGAACCCAAAAAAATTCAAGGTTTGCTCCAGAAAGTCCCATCGAAGATGATCATATGCTTTTTCCAAATCGATTTTGATCAACATAGCACCACTCTTGCTCTTGGACCGATTTATAGTGTGAAGTAGCTCTTTCACAATGAAGATATTGTTATGCGTCGATCTCTCCGGAATAAAGCTGCTCTGAAATGGACTCACTAGCTCCCTCATTATAGGCTTAAGGCGTGCCACCAGTAACTTGGTGACAATCTTCAAGATAACATTGCAGAGCGTTATAGGCCGGAACTCGGAAACTTCCATCGGATTCTGGACTTTGGGTATCAAGACGATGAATGCGTCCCCAACAGACTGTGGGACCTTTCCATTTTGGAAGCAAGTTTTGATGAATTCCGTAACAGAGCTCGCAAGGATTTTCCAGTATTTTTGGTACACAAAAACCTGGCACCTATCCGGCCCGGGGGCTTTGTATGGGCCCATTCCTTGGATCACCTCCCATATCTCCTTTGAGGTAGGCTCGTTCCCAAGGGCCTGTGCAAAATCCAAGGGTAATTGTTTCTGCATTGGGTTCATGTGTAGAGTAAGCCCCTCTGCTCTTCCCTCTCCACTAAAAATATTTTGGAAGTAGGCCATAACATGGTTTTTGATTTCTTCAGCGTTGACGCACTGTTGTCCATCGATCTTTAACGCATTAATCTTATTTTTGCGTCTTCTACATAGAGCGGTTATGTGGAAAAAGCGAGTATTCCTATCTCCGCAAGATAGCCAATTAACCCGCTGATTTTTGGAACCAAATCAGTTCTTCTTGATGCAAAATGAGATTATACTCCTCTATCAAGCTCTGCTCCAGATTTTCCAAGTGCTCGTTACCTCTTCCGGACCCGAGTCTTTTTTGCAACCCCTTTATTCGATTCAGAAGCTCTCTCTTGCGTTTAAAAATATTCCCAAATGTATTCTTATTCCACTGTTTCATAACAGGCGGAATCGCCGACAAACAAGACAACAAATCTTCCTTTTTCGCCCAAATCAACTCCATTTGCCTCTCGCAATCGGGGTTGGTAGTCCATGCAAGTTCAAAGCGGAATGGTCGGTTCACCCGCTCCCCATCCATCCCTTGACATAAGGTTAGGATGGGACAATGGTCTGAGTGGGTTCGTGGTAGACTCAGGACTATTGCCTCCGGAAACATGATTCTCCAATCCGCATTGCAAATAGCTCGATCCAACCGTTCTCTAATCATTTGGGTTCCGCTCCTCTTGTTAGTCCATGTCAACCTAGGCCCTTGACAACCCATATCCATAAGTCCGCACTTGTCCATCCCCTCGTTAAGTCTAGTGCAGCGAATCCAACTAGCCCTCTGTCCACCACTTTTCTCACACGTTTGTGCAATATCGTTAAAATCCCCAGTTAATATCCAGGGTCTTTGCAGAGGACGAATGGTGTGGTAGATGGATTGCCAAAAGTCATCTCGACGTCCTGAATTTGGACTAGCGTAGACTCCCGAGCAAATCCATCCTTCATCCCTTCTTGTTCCAACGACTGCATGAATTGCTTGTTCCGTGGTTAAAATGACATCCACTTGTATCCTTCTAGCATCCCACAATAACCAAATACCCCCTCGACGTCCGGTGGTCGGAGCCCGACAAACATTCGGAAATCCTAGTCGGGTGGATATTACTGCCGCTCTTTCGTCACTGACTTTTGTTTCAAGAAGGAAGACCACGTCTGGATGATGTGTCCGAATAATCTCTCTGAAGTTCCTTTTAAACTTGGGGTTATTGGCCCCTTGACAATTCCAAGATAAAATCCGCATTGGGGAACTAACAAGGAATAGAGGTAATATAAAGGAGCAATCAGTTTACCTTTGATGCTCTCCATACTTTGCCTCACTGGTACAAGGCTCATAAGCCATTGGACAAGTCTGACTGTCACACTCGATTGTACCTCCACCATCATGAATAGCAGTGGACCGCCCATTAGCACCCTCTGCAGGAACATTCCTTGTATGGCTCAGATCAGGGGGCTCGCCATTGTGTGGAAAGTTCGAATTCTGCTCATTCAAAATTAGGATTGCTGGACTCATAGGTGGGGTTTCTTGTTGATGATAAGTATTAACACATATGGGAGTTAATCCCAAGTCATGCCTTTGGATCTCCACGGGAACATCCACCAAGGGGGACTCTTGCATTGATGTATCGTCTTTTTCAACAAGACAAGGTCTTGGCTTCCCATCCTCGTTGAGGCTGCTGGGATTCAGGGGTGTACAGTTGGTATTAGGTTTGTCAACGTTGCATCTTTTTCTTGACAGCTCAGAGTTGCTACTTGAGATATTAACCCTTCTTTCAACCTTACTATTTTGAGAACTAACCTTTTTCCCTTTTGCATGGGAAGTTGACCCCTTCTCCCAACTGGTCCAAGTCATATCAGGTCCTGCCTTAGCCGCCTGTTCCTCTGAAAAATGTTCCCCCTTGTGCAACACATCAAACTTGTTTTTGGTCTCAGCAGTACTTCTCTGCAGATTCTGAGCACCTGTTTTTTTTATCTGTCCTTTGCCCCGTTGACGTTTCACAATCATCCAATCCCCATATCTCTCCTCTTCCACCCATTGGGAAAAGGTTCGTTCGCCGGAGCTCCGATCAACTCCTCCTCCACTTCCTTGTTCATCCATCTTCGTGTTGTTTTTGGGGCAGTCCACGGCTCTATGACCCACTCTCCCACAGTCGAAACATATTATGGAGAGGTTTTCATACTCCACCGGGAGCAGCTCACCACACACATCCACGGCACTGAGTAGAGGTTTGTCAAGATCGATTTGCACACAAAATCTCGCAAACTTACCCCGAGAAGCCCAATACGTATTGTGATCCACCTTTATAGGTGTGCCAAAGCTTGCTGCCATCTTAAAGATTATATCCTCGTGGTAATACTCCACAGGCAACTCTGGTACTCGAATCCAGGCGATGGTGGTATTAAGTTTATCCTTAGACGGAATAAAGTTTGGATACCACTTGCGGGCAACCAGGTAGTGGTTGAATAACACCCACGGTCCCTCGGTAAGTATGAACTCCGCCTTGTCCTTATCGTTAAGCTTGAGAACGAAGCAGTTGAACCCCAAATCAATAAGTTCATAATCCCCTTGCAAGCGCCACATTGAGTTGATTCTGGCAGACAACACATTGAAGTTGATCGAACGGCCCAGCATTTTGAGGATAATGGTCTCCTTCCATGAAGCTCGTATATGCTGCTCATACTCGGGGTCAAGACGGATCCTAGGAAATGGGTATTCAGGGGATGGCTCAAGGACCTGAATTTTGTCCAGATTAAGCATCCCATTCTTTGCAAACTTCACAGCATTTCCCCTGCTATGTCCTAGTAGAGAGTCAAGATACGACTTCGCCCGTGATGCACCAGGTGTCAGCTGGGGTGGCGAGTCCACATTTTGCATATTGTCGTCTTCATGGGTGCTACTTTTGATTTTCTTGGAGCTACGTTGAAGGAGATCCTCCTCTTCCGGAGAGAGAGTTGACATTATTTTTTTTATTTTTTTTTACACAAATTATCGAGAATTTAATAATATACTCGATTTGATAAATTTATTCTTGTTAATATCTCAAGGCTAGTGATAAATTCAGAACAAAATTCATAATATTAGAGCAAATCTTGTTCAAATGTTCCTTTTTTATCCTCAATGGATAATGAATTAAATCATACTAAAATTTTATTTCCTAATATGATGATTAGAATAATTAATGCAAATGACCAGGTTCCCTCTATACTATCTGTTTACATTTTTACTTGCAGGTTCTTCTATTAAATAAGGTTCTTTAATGTTTGTGTTTTATTATAAAATTAAAAAAAAATCAATAAAATAATTGGGTGGGCTGGTTATTGGATATTGAAAAAAAGAAAAAGAAAAAAGATTATC